>JAANYP010005781.1:0-68828 GCA_020465985.1 Centrapalus pauciflorus | reverse complement strand
TTCTAGGACCCGAGATGTTAAAATTTGACTTAAGTAAGAAGGTCGCAGCTACACCTTTGCACTGTTGCCTGAAAACATGTCAAACAGGTATTATGCTTGAGTTGCTTAGTGAGAGAACAAATTATGCATTCAACAAGTATTTCTTTACAAACATAATGTGTAAACAGGTAGTGTAAGCCTCGTAGTATGTGGAAAAACCATGCAGTGCAAGCATGGGGTTGGCAGTTCAAATGCTGATCGGGGATGTGCCGGAACCTGACCAGGATAACGAGTGGGATGATCAGTCCCCGACAGTGGGCTGCTGTCAGCCCCAGTCCAGGTCGCATCAGATTGTGAAGTAATGATCATGCAGTGCAAGCATCATGTAAATAGATGCACTTTCAAACGAACGCTGGCTACATGTGTGTTACATGTCAAGTACGAATGTGAATCATAACAACAAATCAATCATGAGTGCCAATTAATGTATATGAACAATGTGAACATGCCATTGAATATGTAAACATGAATGCAAAGACAATAAATGTTAGAATGATAATCTATTACTCACAGTGATTTGTACAGTGCAATTTGTTTCTGAATCAATGTGTGTTTTGATAACACCACAATGATCTGTCAAGTCATTGTAATAGTAATTTAATGTTAGTAATTGTTTAAAGCTTAAATTCTGAAAATTAAGTGTAATTGGGTCTGAATTCGGATGGTCCGAAATGCAGATGGTCCGAATTGGGTAAGGTTCGAAATGGGGGTGATCCGAAATGACTGTTGGTCCGAACTGGGTGGAGGTCCGAAACAGGCAGGGTCCGAAATAGAGTACTGGTCCGAATTGGGATGGGTCTGGATTAGATCTTTGGTCAGAACTCGGATGGATTCAGACCGAGTTCATACTTGTTTAAATTCCTTATATTTTCTAGAATTTTACTTTTGACCATTTTTACATGTTTCTGCACCTAAAGTTGCAAATATGAACTTAAATGTACTCATTTAACTTATAACATAACACTAACATACCAAATCAACCCATTTATGTTCCTTTTTAATCAAGTCTCGATGAACACACACACTAATTCAAAATCATACTTAGAGGTGGAATCTGATTCTGAAATTTGGTATACTACATTATCATCACTCGATTTTAACATTTCCATAACAACATTTAACATGTATAAACATTTGCATCACAAATCTTAAAAATCGGTTTTCACAAAAACCAAACCAAAACTTCAAAAAACCGTAAGTTTGAGCAAATGTTACCTTGATTTGAAGCTTGTAGTAGTTATAGTCCCTTAAATGCCACTTGATTCCAACTTTTCAACCTTCAATTTAATGACTTTTATGATCTTGGTTTCCAATTGATAAACGGTTTCTTTAGAGAGAGAAGAGAGAGAAACGAGAGAGTAGAGAGAGAGTGGGTTTTGAAATAATGAGTATTAATTCTCTTCTTATTTGCTAGTTTGTCACATTTGCACATTATACCCTCAACTTCGTACTTTCTTATTTAAATCGATATTATGATCGAAATTAACTTAAATTGATATAATCTTCCATTAATACAATAATTGAGTCCTTAAAATTGTAAATTACAAATAATTGAAAAGTAGGGATGTTACAATATGTAAGTTCATATTCTGGACAAATCATCATTAAAGATGTTGCATATTTTTTAGATAGAAAGACTTCAGGTGAAACATATCTTCATTAGTTTTTGTGTTGTCACAACCTCCTTATGTTCACAACGCATATTTCTTTAACTAAGGGAATTAAACAAATCATGAACCTAAACAAATATAATTTATGGAAGAATCACACAATTGCAAGTTAAAAAAAATGTATTTATGGCATAAATATTTAGATTCATATACAGTTAAAACTTCATGAATGGTGTGAGCTAGAAAAAAGGGACCGATTACGAAAATAAACTCTCGGTCTCTTTCACTACATCCCATTTGAAGTTTATTTCCATGATCTTAATCAATATTAACCAACGACAAACAATTAGAACTCCAAACATATGTATGACTCCCATCTATCTAAAATCCATATTTGTGGCATAGAAATTCAAATTCATAAACAACAAAATAAAAAATGAAACAACAAGATCAGGTGATGAATGTTAGACAATATAGTGAGCCCGTTATTAGTCTTGGCCATTAGGCCCATTAGCTTGGTTTTTTAATATATTTATGTAATTGGTTTTGTAATCAATATTCAAGGAATCATAATCAACTTTAATATGGTATCAGATGCTCTCTCAACCACCTTCCCTTCTCTCCCTCCCCTAACCTAGATTTTTCCGACCCCCTAGCCGCCGCCGTCGGCCATGACAGAAACGGTGGCGCCGCCACCGGCTTTTCACAAAGCTTTTGGTGTTGTTAATATCAAATCTTTCATTCCTCTTATTCTAGATCTCGATCATCTCAATTACGACGCATGGTGTGAATTGTTCGTTACACACTGCAAACGCTTTGATGTTCTTGGCTTCATAGATGCCACCACTCCTAAACCGCCGGCTACCGTCGACATCTTAACCCAACTTGACAACCTGGTTAAGATGTGGATATATGGCACCATCAACAAGTCCCTCCTTCAAACCATTCTAAAGTAGAACTCCACGGCTCGTGATGTTTGGCTCAGTGTCGAAACCCTTTTTCATGACAATAAAGACTCTCGGGTTATGCAACTCGACAACACTCTCCGCAATCTTGACATTGACACCTCGTCGATTAGTGATTACCTTCAAAAGATCAAAGTAACGGCGGACCTTCTCACCAATATTGGCGAACCAATTGCGGACAAGGCTTTAGTCATGCATACGATCAACGGTCTTCGGGGCAAATACGGTAACGTCGTCACCCTCATCCGCCATAGCAAACCCTTCCCATCCTTCAAAGAGGTGCGATTCATGCTCCTCCTTGAAGAATCCCAATTCCCTTATACGCCCTCCCCCTCACCCACGTACGATTCTGCCCTAGTCGTTGCCTCTAAACCTCGCCTTAATACCCCTTCACCCTCCACCGCTTGTCCGCCATCTACCCAGCCACAAACATGGCGCAATTATACCCGTGGGGCTTGTCGTTTTGGAGCTCGTTGTCGCTATCTCCATACGCAACCCACCAACGCCACACCCCGCCCTCCTCCTTTCTCCCCACAGCCGCTAAACCCTCTACCGCGGCCTCCCTCCCTACCGCCCACTTGGTCCGTTCCTAGGCTTGGCAAAAAAACCCATCCCCGACGGGGAACCCGTAATTCGACCTGGGAATCCCCGAGTTGGCCAGGGATGGGGATGAGGACGGGGAATCCCCGACTTAAAATAATGGGGATGGGGCGGGGATGGGAGACACTTTAATCCCCGACCCCGGTTATAAATTATGTCTTAATATGAATTATTATTATTATTATAATATATATATTTAATTTTACAATGTAAATTATTCATTACATTTTATATAATATATTAACTATCATTGTATATGACTATTCTATAGTTTAAAATACTATTGTTATTTTTCATTTTATTGGTTTTATAAATGTTTTGCATCCATTTCTTAGTTTTAGTTTTATTTTAAATTATACATTATATATGTAAATACCTCAAAAATGTTTGAATTAAATTTTTTAAAGTTTATTTACATATATTTTTCTACTAAATTACTATTTATAGTTTAAATAATCTTTAGGAACTTGAAAAACCCGATTTCCCGATGGGGATTCCCGATCCCCGATTGGGACGGGGATGGGAATAGAAACTCATTCCCCGACATGGATGGGACCGGGGATGGGGGAGAGGATTATGAAGCGAAGATGGGGATGGGAACTGAGATCCCCGCCCCGCCCCATTGCCATCCCTATCCGTTCCCTACCCCTCGGCGCACATCACAACCCATTACCCATCATCGTATCCACCCACTCCCTCCTCTACCCACACCGCCTACCACCAGTCGTACCCCCTAACCTGCCTATTATTTGCCGTCTCCCGCCACCACCCAACATGCCACCCATACTTATCCTAGCCCCGTCGAGCAACCCACCAACCTGCCCCAAGCCTTCAGTACCATGACACTGCAGGATTTGAGTCAATCCGACTGGCATGTGGACACTGGTGCATCTGCTCATCTGGCAGCGGATACAAGTATACTTCATTCCATTAATAATCAAAATAATGTGTCCTCAGTCTTAGTTGGTAATGGTCAACCCAATCCTGTCACCCACACTAGCTATAGTTATTTGTCTTCCTCACATAAACCCCTCCACCTCAACCATGTTTTAGTTACACCTAATATCATTAAAAACCTTATTTCTGTGCGTCAGTTTACTAAAGATAATCATTGTTCTATTGAGTTCCTTTTGGTTTTTCTGTGAAGGACATGCTCACTCGTCAGATTCTACTCCGCTGTGATAGCTCTGGCGATTTGTATCCAGTCACTCGTTCCACTCCGTCTGCCCTTTTGATCGCTAGTCCTACTACTTGACATCGTCGTCTTGGTCACCCGGGCTCCGAAAGCCTTCGTCATTTAATTTCTCGTAATTTTATTTCATGTAATAAGGAAAAGATGCCCGTGCTTTGCCATGCTTGTCAACTTGGCAAACACGTGCGTCTTCCATTTTCTCGTTCGACTTCTATTGTAACTGCACCGTTTGAAATTATACATTCTGATATTTGGACATTTCCTATTGAGAGCATTTCTGGTTATAAATATTATGTTATATTCTTAGATCATTTTTCTCACTTTACTTGGGTGTTTCCTTTGCGTAAAAAATCAGATGTATTTGCTAAATTTCAAATCCTTCACTCTTATGCTAAAACACAATTTAATCTGCCTATTAAATCCCTCCAATGTGACCATGGTTGTGCATGCGATAACAAACAAATGCAATCTTTTTTTTCTACCCAGGACATTACTATTTGTTTTTCTTGTCCTCATACGTCTCAACAAAACGGCAAGTTCGAAAGGTTAATTCGAACCATTAACAACATCGTCCACACCCTTCTTTTCTCCTTCCACTTACCTCCTACCTTTTGGGTCGAAGCGCTCAATATGGGCGTTCACATCCTAAATCTCTTACCCTCCACATCTATCAACCATGACATTCCTTTCTCTCGCCTTTTTCACAAACCTCCTTCGTATTCTCATCTTTGTGTTTTTGGTTGCCTATGCTACCCTCACCTTCACACTCACCATAAACTTCAACCTCGGTCCACACCGTATGTCTTTCTTGGCCTTTGTGCCGATCATCATGGATACCGGTGTCTCGACCTTCACACCAATCGCATCATCATATCCTGTCATGTAACCTTTGACGAAACCATTTTCCCATACGCTTCCATGTCCCCCACTTCTCTTCCCTCTTATGCTTTTCTTGATGATAATACAGATTTCTCTCTTATTTCTTATCGCATTCTCACCACACCTCCTCCCCCTCCCGACTCCTCCTCTCCGTCTCCTCCTTCTCTTGCTACAGCTTCTGACCCCCCCTCCCCCAGCTACGGCCCCCACTCCCCCTCCTCCTACCACCCCATGGTCACTCGGTCTCGTTCCGACATTCACAAACCCATTCAGAAACTAAACCTCCACATCTCCTCCCTGTCTCCCCCTCCTAAGTCTCGTTCCACTGCCCTTCGTGACCCTAATTGGCACCAAGCTATGGCTGAGGAATATCAGGCTTTGATTAATAATGGAGCATGGGAACTTGTACCACGACTAGCTGACACAAACACTGTCAGCTATATTTGGTTATTTAAGAATAAATTTAATGCCGACGGATCTTTAAACAAGTACAAAGCTCGCCTTGTGGCTAATGGTCGTAGCCAACAGCCAGGCGTTGACTGTGATGAGACTTTTAGTCCGGTTGTTAAACCGGCCACCATCCGTACGATATTATCTCTCTCTGTAACCAAGGATTGGTCGATTCACCAACTGGACGTCAAGAACGCTATTCTTCATGGCCATTTAACAGAGACGGTTTACATGCATCAGCCTCCCGGGTTTGTCGATCGTATTAATTCGGATTATGTTTGTCTATTGCGGAAATCTCTTTATGGCCTTAAACAGGCTTCTCGAGCCTGGTATTCTCAGTTTGCCACATATGCGTCGCGCATAGGTTTCACTTCTAGCAGGTGTGATTCTTCTTTATTTATATATCAGCACGGGGGTGAAACTGCTTATTTGCTTTTGTACGTAGATGATATCATCCTTACAGCATCATCGACGTCTCTTCTTGAGCAACTCATCAAGTTGTTGCATCAAGAATTTGCCATGACAGACTTAGGGCCTCTATCATATTTTCTGGGTGTTTCGACTTCTTGTACATTTGCAGGTGTTTTTCTCTCTCAATCAAAGTATGCCTCAAAATATTGGACAGCGCGAACATGTCAAAGTGCAATCCTAGCCGCACACCAGTTGACACTTTGGGCAAACTTAGCCCAGGCACTCCAGTTTCGGATCCTACTCTCTATCGCAGTCTCACGGGTGCTCTCCAATATCTTACCTTTACCAAGCCATATATTTGCTACGCAGTCCAACAAGTATGCTTATATATGCACGACCCTCGGGACTCACACTTTACGGCTCTGAAACGCATACTCCGGTCAAGGGCACTCTTCATTCTGATTTGGCCGGTTTCCCTATGACTCGACGCTCTACGTCTGGATATTGTGCTTTTCTGGGTGCTAATTTGTTGTCTTGGTCCTCCAAACGCCAACAGATTATCTCTCGCTTTAGTACTGAGGCGGAATACCGTGGCGTTTCTAATGCAGTGGCCGAGACTGCCCGGCTTCGAAACCTCTTTCTTGAGCTTTGGTCCCCTGTTTGCCGGTCTTCTATTGTGTTTTGTGACAACGTCAGTGTCGTTTATCTATCCACCAATCCAGTTCAGCACCAATGCACCAAGCACATAGGAATTGACATTCACTTCGTGCGCGACAAAGTTGCCACTGGCAAGGTTCGGGTCCTACATGTCCCCTCTCGCTATCAGTATGCCGACATTTTCACGAAAGGTCTTCCAACCTCTCTGTTCACCGACTTCAAATCCAGTTTGAGCGTCCATCCTACTCCCGCTTAAACTGCGGGGGTGTGTTAGACAATATAGTGAGCCCGTTATTAGTCTTGGCCATTAGGCCCAATAGCTTGATTTTCTATCTATTTATGTAATTGGTTTTGTAATCTGTTGATAAACCCGATGTGACAATAGCTGTCTAGTTTCGGTATTCACAGTCTCTGAATCTGATAGTCTGTTACGATCAATGAAACAACTAGAAGCTATCGTCAAGGGGGAGTCTGTTGGTACATCCGGTGTGACGACAACAGTCTTTTGTTATTGATATCATGATTGTGTATGATGTTTACATTTGCATGGTAAGTTCTAGACTATCACAATAAGTTCTAGAATAAGTTCTAGAAATAAGTTTTAGATTAAGTTCTAGTTAAAGTTCTAGAAATAAGTTCTAAAATAAGTTCTAGAATAAGTTCTAGATTGAGTTCTAGAATAAGTTCTAGAATAAGCTCAAAGATAAGTTCAAGAGGAGCGTCTACAAGTTCGTGAAGAGCGTCTTCACGAACTTATCGGCTATATAATGAACTTATCTTTGTGAATTCAGTAATCTTTGACGGCTCAGAGGTTCTGTCGAACTTGAGAGCAAACAGAGCATCCGGGTGAAAAGAATCTTTGCAGAAATTAACGTCCGGACGATTACGAACTTACAGAGAGATTTCGTTGTGTTCTTGGAGTGAATCACGTGTCGGGACGTTCGGGTTTACGTCTATCATTGTGTGTGTCTCCGGTTTTCGTGTGTGATCGGTCCGTCAAACTGCTAACGAGGATTCCGCACTCGTTGGACGGCGTCGCGTCAAGATTGGATCCGTAGGTAAATGACCTTACAAGTTCAAGGAATCATAATCAACTTTAATAATGAACTCTTGATCCAAACCACTTGGTATTTAGAATGTTTATAACCACTTTATAAAACCATATGAGATACATAATCAAGTAAATATCGTACCTGTTTATCAATTAGGATCATCTCAATTGCATATGCTTTTAGATGAGATTTTTGAAGACATGCAACTTCCACAGCCGAATAACTCAAACTTTGATCACAAACGAATCTTTCATAACATCAAGATCATCAATCAATGTTATTTGAGAATCCATTGATAATTCAATAGTAAGTCAACAATTTAATATCAAAGATCGGAGTTTTTTTGAACTTCAAAAATGAAATTATCATGTCAAGACTCTGAAACAAACTTATAAGCATGGAAATGCAACTAACTCATCAATTCCATCCAGATTTATGGCTATTTAAATTTGAAAACTTTATATATCTAAATAACTTGAAGAAGATTGCTACAATTGGGGATTGGGGTTGATAAATAATATTACCTTAAGCTGTAGATAAGAAATTGAATGCATGAACAGAGCAAGTGACAAAACCCCCTACGCTTTAGAAGATGAGAGGGAATCATGGGTTCTGGTTGAGCATTCGATAAGAAGTTGAACACATAAGAAGAGCAGAGGGCGACATTTTTGAATAACAAAACCCTGGGTTAAAGGATTTGTTTATAAAACATCTGATAAATAATTCTATTTAGTAATTAAATTTCATTTTATTCATTATTAATAGGGAAAAAAATCCATACACATGGCATATTATCGTTTAGCCAATTGACATCCTAGTTAAGGCCATGTGACATATAGTTATTTTTTAATAGAATAGATATACATAAGAGTAGATGACATTTTTGGTCATTGTGGTTTAATGGTTTACTCGGATTCAGTCCTTAACCATAATAAGGTAAAATTTTATCCCTATTTTGCTAATTTTGTGCCCTTTTAGTCCCTCGTCTGTTAAACTTAACGACACAACCGTTAAATTTGTAAGAATGACATTTTTACCCTTTTCATTGAGACGATTTTAGTCCCTATGGTTTTATTGTTTACCCATTTATAGTCCAACATTTATTTTATTTTATTTTATTTTTATAATTATATTATTTATAAATATACTTAATTTATTATAAACACACATATTTTATTTATAAATATACTTATATTTTAATATTTTATTTACATTTACTATTGTTCGTATTTTATTTAAAGTTTAACTTTTATTTTAATTAAAATTATATATTTTCTTTACTAATTTATTAAAAGTTCATCTTCTTTATTAATTTTAATTTTTATAATATTATATATATATATATATATATATATATATATATATATATATATATATATATATATATATATATATATATATATATATATATATATATATAGAATTTGGTTCCACAGCGTCCCTTGTGAAAGCCTGCGTATCCATCGTACCCCACATAGGCAAGGGTATTTTCGTAATTGCAGCGACCATTCACATTGCTTAAATTCATCATTCACATTAGTCAATTGATCATTCACATTACTTAATTGATCATTCACAACACTTATTTAACTATTTATACTTCTTGTACACTTATTTGATCATTCACATTACTTAATTAACCATTCACATTACTTAATTGACCATTCACATTACTTAAATGATCATTCACATTACTTAATTAATCATTCACATTACTTAATTGACCATTCACATTACTTAAATACATTTAACATTGATGGTATGTAGAAGATGAAGTCTAACATTGCTGTTCTCGTCATTCATCAAATGTGAATGGACATTTACCTAATGTGAATGACCATTCACATTAGAAGATTGATCATTCACACAACGTAGTTGACAATTAACAGGACTAATGTAAGGTGCTGATATTATTTCACCAATGTGAATGGTAAATTTCCTAATGTGAATGGTCATTCACATTAACTGAATGATCATTCACATTGGTTGATGTTATTAATGTTTGATAGATTTGAGAATTTGAGCGTTAATGAATGACCATTGTTACTGTTTGTCATTAATCTTGTTACTGCTTGTTAGTAGTTGACGATGCATAGCATACATGCTGTGCTGATATGGTACAACCAATGTGAATGGTAAATTTCCTAATGTGAATGGCCATTCACATTAGCTGAATGATCATTCACATTGGTTGATGTTATTAATGTTTGATAGATTTGAGAATTTGAGCTTTACATGAATGACCATTGTTACTGTTTGTCATTAATCTTGATACTGCTTGTTAGTACTTGACGATGCACAACATACATGCTGTGCTGATATGGTACAACCAATGTGAATGGTAAATTTCCGAATGTGAATGGCCATTCACATTAGCTGAATGATCATTCACATTGGTTGATGTTATTATTGTTTGATAGATTTAAGAATTTGAGCGTTACATGAATGACCATTGTTACTGTTTGTCATTAATCTTGTTACTGCTTGTTAGTAGTTGACGATGCACACCATACATGTTGTGCTGATATGGTACAACCAATGTGAATGGTAAATTTCCTAATGTGAATGGCCATTCACATTAGCTGAATGATCATTCACATTAGTTGATGTTATTAATGTTTGATAGATTTGAGAATTTGAGCGTTACATGAATGACTATTGTTACTGTTTGTCACTAATCTTGTTACTGCTTGTTAGTAGTTGACAATGCTCAGATTCACATGTTGTGTTGATATTATTTTACCAATGTGAATGGTCAAATAAGCAATGTGAATGATCATTTAAGTAAGGCGAATGATCAATTAAGTAATGTGAATGATCATTTAAGTAACGTAAATGGTTAATTAAGTAAAGTGAATTATCATTTAAGTAATGTGAATGGTCAATTAAGTAATGTGAATGATCATTTAAGTAATATGAATGATCAATTAGTCAAATAATTATTGTGAATGATCAAATAAGTGTAAAAGAATTGTAAATAGTCAAATAATTCTTGTGAATGATCAAATAAGTGTTGTGAATGAATAATTAAGTAATGTGAATGATCAATTAACTAATGTGAATGATCAATTAATGTGAATGATGAATTAAGTAATGTGAATGATCGCTGTAATTACGAAAATACCCTTCCAGCCAAAAAAAAGGGGGGACGCGCATGGAATTGCATTTTTTGATCACAACCATTGATTTATTTAATCTTGTGGCTTTGGATGGGTACCCTTGGTACCCTGGATTTTTGAAGGGACTCTTTTGAACCTAAATTTATATATATATATATATATATATATATATATATATATATATATATATATATATATATATATATATATATATATATATAGATAATTTATGTGTCGATAATTGATTAGGTTGGAAGATACTTGGAAGAAATAGTGACTTTGGAGATGAAAAATATCGACGATATTATATTTATTTAAACACAACTAACAAAATTACATATATAAATGTCAACAATAATACTATAAAAATTAAAATTAATAAAGAATATGAACTTTAATTAAATTAGTAAAGAAATATATATTTAAATTAAAATAAAAGTTAAATTTTAAATAAAATACAAACAATAGTAATTGTAAATAAAATATTAAAAATAAGTATATTTATAAATAAAATAAGTGTGTTTACAATGAATTAAGTATATCTATATAAATGTTGGACTATAAATGAGTAAATAATAAAACCATAGGAACTAAAAACGTCTCAATGAAAAGGGTAAAAATGTCATTCTTACAAATTTAACGGTTGTATCGTTAAGTTTAACGGATGAGGGACTAAAATGGCACAAAATTAGTAAAATAGGGATGAAATTTGACATTATTATTGTTAAGGGACTGAATCCGGGTAAACTATCAAACCACAAGGACCAAAAATGTCATTTTAAAGATCGCATATAACATAAATTTTTTAAATCAAATGTCGTTAAGTAAAAAGTTTTGTAAGAATTTAAAAGGAGAGAAAATAAAAAATAAAGGTAAAAGAAAAAAATAAATCAAGATCAACATATAATGGGTCCATTCGCAGGCGAAGATCAAACGTCGCCATGAATCCAATAGCTACTAAAGTTGCCGTCATCGGCGCCGGAAGTGAGCAAACGTCTATTAATTGTGGACACTATATTCAACTGAGTTTGTTGTTTCCATCTAATCCAATCCAATTGTAAACTTATTCAGTTTCAGGAGCTGTGTGCGCTTCCAATTTGGCCAAAAATGGCTTCTCAGTCACTATCTTTGAATCCGCTAGAGGTCCTGGGGGTCGAATGTCTCGGAGAAGGTACCCCTAGTTTTATTATATTGTTCTTCATGAATTCCGATCGTTTTCTCCAATTATTTCAATTTCTGATATATTAATTGCATAACCCAATCCATCGGAAATGGCATTGAATCTGATAGTGAAATGGAAGGAGTACATTTTCACAAAGGAAATTCGTTTGTATGATTGTATATAATTTCGTACGTAATTTGCAGAGAAATTTGTGAAGATGGAAGGGAATTGTATTTTGACCATGGAGCACCTTATTTTGACTCAACAAATTCTGACGTGGAGGAGATGATTAGAGGCTGGGAAGCAAAAGGTCTTGTGGCTGAGTGGAAACAGAATTTCGGATCATTTGATTTCATTACTAAAAAATTTGTCAACTTCGAAAAGGTTTACTTATCCTTTATCATAGTTTATTATTTCAACTAGGCCATCTTGGTGATTAGGGGTCCTGTTTTCTGTTTTTTAATCAATATATTAGCTGGTGCAGCTTGAAGTATTCTATGCTCATCATTATGCAAGTCTGAATTATTCTTTTGTATGTATCTTCATCCACCACATGCTTATAAGAATGATTTACAAAATCTATTCTCATCCATATATATTTATTGTACATGGATCTAGACATTTACAACTTTTAAATTGATATTATAACAAACAGTAATCCCACATGACATGTCTTTAATTTTCATGTTGACATGTTCATTGATCGATTGAATTAATAATATAATGTATATGTGAGTCAAATCTTTTATGAATTCCTAATTGACATTGGCTATATGCGTAACATTTTAAAAATCTTTTTAGCATTTTATAGTATATTTGGCCGTTGTGCTTTCCTTTCTGATATTCCTGGAAATTAACAAAACAAATCATATTTGAAACTGGTTTTCAACTAGATGTTGTGTTGGAAATGCCCATAGTTCTTAAAAGTGTGGTACAAGTATATCGACATGTAATTGAACGAAATTTGAGCCATCATCCTTAATTTTTTTTCATGATAAGGTTCTTGGTGGTTGGCATCAGCATAAGTTCCATTTTTTTGGTCTTCAGTTTTCTTCAATAATTGTTGCTATATACTTATCTGCACTGTTAATGCATTTGTTATCCTCCTAATTCTAACATATCTTACTCTGCATTTCTTTGAGTACTATTTTCTCTGAGTAGTTGTTTGTTTTAGGAAGGATTAAACAAGAAATATGTTGGCATCCCAGGAATGAATTCTATATGCAGAGCTTTATGCCAAGAACCTGGTACTAGAATATTTTCTTAAAATCTACTACCAACTTATCAAGTTGTGAACTTAGCCTAGAAATCTGTCTTACGTTCACATTTCATCAGGGATCGAAAGTAAATTCGGTGTCATGGTTGGGAAGTTGGAGTGGTTGGAGAACAAGGATTCATGGTCTTTAAAAGATTTGGATGGACAAGATATTGGTCAATTCAATGGTGTGGTAGCATCAGATAAAAGCACATTTTCTCAAAGGTTTACACAAGTCACTGGGAAACCACCTCCACTTGGTATAACCGTTTCTAGCTTTCCTGTTTTGATTGGTGGCTACTCATAAGTCAAAGTTATAAAACTCTCACTTCTAAATCAATTAATGTGACATTTTACATGACCATTTCTTTGATGACATAATGCAAAAAACCAGGGAAGCTCTAAGGACTTTGAATAATTTAAATTGTTCTATCCCTCAGTCACAAACGAATGATAGGCACTAGTTCATTGACCTACAAAATAGTGGGAGTTTTTAATCATAACGTCACAATTAAAGAAAGATTTTGCATTCTTAAATATTGAGAACTAATGGTTTTTCTCAAAGGTGCAAAGTGTTGACGTCAAAATCTTAATGCTCATTGTAATTGGGATGTAAGATTAGTGCATGAATGAAAGTTAGTTTTCTTGTGGCGAACGAGAGTAACAAAGTTTCATAATTTCTATCTGTCACATTCATTAATGGGGAAACGAGACAAAAAAATAGTATACTAAAAAAGAAAGAATACAATGAGCTTCATGTCTGCTCAAATTTTGGCTATGTTTGGCAGAGAGCTTTTAAAAGCTTTTGAAAAGCTCTACTAAAAACTAAAAGCTTTATTTGGTAGGAAAACATAATTACTTTTTATAAAACGCTAGTAGAAGTAGCGTTTAAAAAGCTCTAGAGCTCTTGATCAAACATAATTACTTTTTTATCCTCTTATTAATCATAAACTACCACCTTTAATTAATATTAGTGTCATTTTTCGTAATTTAATACTAAAAACTAAAGCTTCAGCTACTAAAAGCTCTACCTCTTTTAAAAACACAAAACTACAGCTAGTATTGCCAAACATACCCTTTATATTTGTTTTCTTTTTTCCCATTAACACATTAAGGTTAAAATGCTCAATCAACTCAACTCATATAATGTGTGCACTTACCTGTGTGGGACATTTTTTTCTAGCATGGTATATTTGCACATCTTGGTCCTTTGATTAAAGCGTTTTTAACATCCTCCACTTTCTTTGTTCCTTTGGTGGGTTCAAACTTCAAAAACTACAATTAAATAAATTAACACCACCATTATTTTAAACACTTACCACAAAGAATAATTATAAGAAAATTTGTTATCATGCCTAATAAATAATTGATAATCAGTGACTACAGGCCTTTGTAATATACATAATCAGATTCAAATGCTCAAATAGTCAAATTATTGCATACCAAGGTCTCAACCACCTCTTTGTATGAAAATTTAGAAGGTTGGTTCGTGTGCCACAGTCACAAAACTGACAACCAATAATTAGTGTAGCCTGGTGAAACTTACCAAATCCAAGTAATGATATAGGTGAACAGACAAAGTAAAGCTAATTACCTCAAATGTACATTCCACTTACTCATTGTATCAACTAATAGTGTGGATTGGTTCTGTCTCATATGTGCAATTTCTATTTATTTATTTTGTCACATGTTATCCACTTTGAAATCACACACTGTGTCATAACCTAGTATTCTTTTACTACTAATTTACAGACCTGAATGTGATACCGGGGCTGGCTGCCATGACTAAAGAAGTTCCTGTTCGGCCATGTTTCGCTCTCATGTTGGCATTTGAAAATCCTTTGCCTTCGGTAAAGTTTTCATTGTACATCTCTGAGAGTTAAACTGAATATTTCATTCTATTGCTTACACAGATCTCACAATATTTATGCACTTAGTTATCTATCTGGCCCTCAACCCACATAACCCAGTTTATATATTATTATCTTCTATCTTCTTTAATGTTTCCTGTCATTATTCTGTTATAATTTATTAAGCCTTCTGACATATCCAATCCTTGTTGTGTTCCTGCTTCAGATTCCCTATAGAGGCTTCTCGTTTGAGAATTCTGAAGTACTTAGCTGGGCAAGCTGTGACAGCAGTAAGCCAGGGCGTTCGACCTCCAGGTCTGCATTTGTTCTGTGTTATTTTAATTTTTTTAGAGAAGTAATTAGGTACCTTATTTATGTTCTACATCCTTTTGCTTCTCCATACACAAAATGAATAATGGGTGCTGCATTGTTCAGGAGCTATGCTGAGATAGATATATAGACAGTACACACACACATGGAGTCTATAATGCACTTTGTTTATGCACTACATACTTTTGATTTTTTACTGCCACAGTGAACGGTGGGTATTGCGTTCAACAGAGCAATATGCAGAACGTATAATCGGTCAAGCAGGACTTCAGAAGCCTTCAAATGCAGCATTATTAGAAATTGCTGAGGAACTATTTCGAGAATTTCAGAGGACTGGACTTGATGTCTCTGTGCCATTTTTCAAGAAAGCTCATAGATGGTTAGTGTGACACACTCTCTCCTGTGATGTGCTTGGCACATCTTCCTGCTCACTATAAATTAAATTCCAAGTTCATTTGGAAATAATGACTTGAAAACGTTTTCCTTACGTGGTTGCCTTGCTTATAATGTAAGCATCAAATTTCTGTCCAATCTAAGGGATTGGTTAGTTAGTGTCTTTAAATTTATTTAATTTGTTTGGCTGATTTCATTGTGTGCTGCTTGTGAAACCCAGTTACAGATTTTAACCTGTCAAGACGAGCTTCATCATAAACCCATCTTTACTTTTATTTTCTTTCCTAAGTTTTTTATGGATATATCAAGTTAATAAGTTATGTGTTGTATCTGCATGAAAAAATATCAATATGCATATTTTAAGCTGTTCGAGTCTTGTAAATGTTGAAATACGATCTGCAGCTTGTTTACAAGTCCGTCTTCACAGATAGCAAGCCTGCAGTTATTGGATGCAATTTCTTTAACTTAGGTAGGGTTTAGTGATCTCGAGTAGAAAATAGTGCATGAATATGATATCTAGACAAATTAAGCTTTTACAATTTAATTTGCAAGATTATGCATACGGTGGTTTGCTATTTGCCTATCTCGATGCTTGTAAAATGTTATCTAATTTCCTGGTACATACTTCTTTTCCCTTCACAACTGTATCCTTCTCGACTTACGATCATTTATTTAGACGTGTATGTGCATGTAATCCAGGGGAAGTGCTTTTCCAGCAACAACCATAGCAAAAGATGAAAAATGCATATGGGATAGATCGAAGAAACTGGCAATCTGTGGCGACTTCTGTGTAAGCCCAAATGTTGAAGGTGCAATCTTAAGTGGATTGGCTGCTGCATCTATGTTTTCTGAAACTGTCAGTTGTTTATAGTAAGCCTTCTCTCGAGCGCAATGGTAAGATCCTATCCTATTTGTTGATTTGAAACTAAATGACTTTGTACCATTACAAGGGGAAAACCATGTGGGATCTGGTAAATCTTTCGCATATGACATATTGCTTAATTTGCTGAATAAGAAATGACCAAATTTCTTGTAATTGCAGTGTCCATGTTCAGTCGGGGAAGCATGATATCGCCTATTGGCACCAACTTCGTGATAAAACGAGTTGCTATTTTATGGTAAGTTACATGTAAAAGAATTTTGTTCTCATGGTGTGCCTGGGGTCATCATGGTTAGTGTGTCGTGTGGATCTCCCGAAGAGTAAAAGCTCAGACAATGTCAAATGCAAATCAGATCTGCACAAGTGATCCTCAACCGGAGAATCCTTTTATGTCTTTCTAAAGGTATGTTTTTTAGGATCCCTTTTATATTTGATGTGATCTGAATGACTAACTGATACTCAAAAGCAACTCGAATAAGTAGGATGAAAGTGGGTTGATACGAAAGTTTTAGGAACGGGTTAGGGTCAACCTCATAACCCGTAGTTGAACCGATCAACCCATTTAGACTTTTAAACTTAAACACCAAGAAAAAAAAATTAAAAACTAATAAACCCTTGTTAGAATTGTATTGGACAAATTATGTTCTATTGCTTCATTCTTTGCACATTTATTATTTTAATTGTAGTTGCATAATATTAGTTGACGTTTCTTGAACTTCGATTTAAGTGAATTCAAAAACTAAAAGCTAATCTTGAAAAGAAACTCAAGAGACAAAATGGGTTAATTCGTAAGTTGATTCATATCAACACGAAAAGACCATCACTATTGAACTTCTCTCGTGTTATTTCGACCCCACCATATGATTTCACACTTACACTACTTTGTTTTTATTTATTTATTTATTTATTTATTTTAATATATTTAAATAATGATTATGCATATTACAACTTGATCAAATCTACTTAATGGAATGAGGTCCAAATAGCATGAACCCACGAAAACTGTCCATTAATCAACAACACAAAGCACGATCCATATGTACTATTGGTCTGCACTTTATGTCTCTTTACGTTAATTTTCATCTTAATCTGTTATTCAACCCGTTTACCTTTTCTGCAATTTTTTTAACTTATCCAATGGTGATTCTCGTACATGATTAAAAACTTATTGGTTCTCTATAGTCTACAGTGCAATCTGCCAATCTTTCTATATTATCAAATTATCTAGTCATAAAGCTTTAAAATTTTTGGATCAAAAGGGCCTGCTGCTCTACAGACTACACAGTACACATTAATGTACTGAAGTTGGTTTCTGGGCACAAAAATGTGAACATGCACTTACGCAATGTCATCAAGTGTGTCGACAAGTGGTGCATTAACTGTCCGAAACTGAATCAAAACTGAAAATCTGATAACACATAAATGCATAAAGTAACCTGAAATCCTGAATGGTTACAATATGGTATGGGTTCGGTCTACTTCTGATTTTTCAGAACTTTTATAATAATATAAAAGTAGACCGAACATAATTAAAACCAAAAAATAAAAAAGGAATCGAGTACCAAAGTCCAAACCGACTAGTACTGGTTCATCCGTTTTTAGTGTTGCCAGATCTACCCACGTCTAGTACCAACTTCCAGTTTGGTCCGTCCATTACTTTCTGTCCCGTGTATTTCTATATCACTTCCTTTCGTTAACGACTTAACGAGTTATATTTTGAGGATCAATGCATTTGGTCTTCCAAGTACACAAGATATCTTCTCGATCATGACCGTCTCTGAGTCTCCGGAGTCGTCATGCACAAATTGTATTATTACTAAAAAGAAGTAACAAATTATAAACATCATTTAGATACATTGTGTTTTGTTACTTGAAATTTGTTATTATTCTAGCATGCTTTTAGCAAATGCTTTTAATCTAATATTTATGATTAATGTTCTCCAAAATATCATTTTCTATTGATATAATTGCTAATGTATCAAGTCTTTCTTGTGATATGTAATTGTAATTAAGATTTTAGTAACCCAAATTTAGAAAAGTTCTGATGAACACAGTAACATGAATGGTTACATTAGAATTGGACAATATGAGCTTTTTTTTCCAGAACATGTGGAATTTTGTAATTGTTATATAACAAATGATTTATTTATTTATTTTTTACTTTCAAGTTTCAAATTATGTGGTTTGGGGTTTGGAAAGAAAGAAAAAAACCCACCTATTTGTCATAAAATTACATAATCCAATTTATTCTGAAAAAAGTTCTGGATAATCTAGATGTTTAATAAATGGTTAAATATTAACATAACATAAATAGCTTATGCAACAATTTTTTAAAAGAATTTTTGTGCAACAAAACCTTCTAACTTGGACTATTTTTACGATTAAAATTCTTAACAATTTTTCATTACACAAAAAACCCTCAAGCGGTAAAAAATCATGGAATAGGGATACTGGTTTGTAACCAACTGAAAGTCACAGGTCATCGTTGACAAGTCACCAGTAACCATTATAATTTTGTCGAAAGAGTAAATTCCAACAATAAAACACAGATTTAGATAAAAAATCAACAGATTATGTGGATTTGAATCATAAAACACTGACAAGTAAGTTTGTTGGAAAGAAGGTTCGTCGGAGACGAAAAGTTGGTCTGTAGATGTAACAGTTCATCGGTTGCAAATTATTTTTTATGAAAAAAAAATCTTGATTTTAGTGAGTTTTAGTCAGTTGGAGGTTTTTGTACAACGAAAAGTGGTTGAGAGTTTTAATCATAAAAATGATCAAACTTGAGGGTTTTTTTTATAGCAAATTTCTCTTATTAAAATGCAAAATTAATCAGAATATACTCAAATAACTTCATTAATTGGTTTCGGTTGAACCACATACACCCTTACAGCCCTACTGCATGTTGCGTAACAAGTTATCGAGGCTGTAAAAATTTGACTGCGCCTCACACACCGTCATAGAAAAGCATGCCGTTGACATCGTATGCCCTTTTAATAAGATAGATTTGAACAATCCATATGGAATGCCGAAGCGCGATTTCGACATCTATCACAAGTTTCCTTGGCCATGGTAAGGAACCAACTATATATGTATATAATCTAGGCTGATAAAAGAGTTGATCTTCAAATAATAACAATATGTTTTATATTTTACAACTGACAAAAAAACCTTACGATGAAAGTTATTAGTAATAGTAATATTAGTTTATTTTGTTATGAATGTTAATTATAAGCGATAGGATATTTGTGCAAAAAAACCTGCAAGTTGGACCATTTTTGTGATTAAAACCCTCAATCATTTTTCATTGCACGAAAACCCCAAACTTTCTAAAAATTATAAAAATATGGTTTTTTTAAAATTTGACTTGCAACCTGATGAACCGATTGCAATCTGCTGACCAACCCTTTGTCTCTGAAAAACCTTCTTTCTAGAGAACTCATTTGTCTGTATTTTATTGATTCAAATTCACATTTGTTGTTGATTTCTTTGATCTAATCTGTGTTTTTTTTTGTTGGAATTTTACTTTTTCAGAAAAATTCCGGTGGTCACTGATTCCTTGTCGACGACGGCCTACGACTTTTAATCGGTTACAACCGGTATTATCCCAATTTCGCAAGATTTTGTCGGTTGGGGTTTTTCGTGCAATGAAAAATGATTAGGGGTTTTTATAAAAAAAGTTGTTCAACTTGAGAGTTTTTTGCACAATTATCCCTAAGTAATAATAATGTATGTTATCGATAATAACAATATGTATTTATAAAATATCGATTGCTTTGAAAAATAGAGAGTCGTGAATGATCACTTTCAGATTGAAAATATTTCGACGATACAATCGAAAATTCAATCGGATAAAATATTGTTAAACTAGAACAGAGATTTTGAAGTTATGAAGTCCGTATCTTTATTTTTTCGTAACCAAAAATGGAGGGAAAACCACCCTCCTAAAAACTGGCGGGAAATAAACCAACCAACCGACACAACGGTTAATTTTGGAGGAAAATAACAACCCGGTCAAAACCGGGTTTTTGAATCCAAATTCAAATTTTAATGCAATTTTCCTAAAGGAATATTAATTCGAATAAAAAATTTTCAAGTTGAGCTGCCAACTCAATCCCAGCCAAGGGCTCTGCCCTTTGGTTCAGGTACTTCGCCCTTGAACATCGGTTTATAACAATTTATGATAAATTCAAACAAATGTGCACTCCGCACCGTCCTTTACTTATCTGATATTTATCAATATCATATCGGTCACCAATTTAATCCCATTTCACTTAAACAATGTTAGTAATACAAATCACCAATACCAAACATAGGATTTTAAATGCAATTCCCAGGAAATTCACGAACCAAATGCCCCTAGGTAATTTGTTGACTATACATTCAATCATTTTAAATGTTTCAATTCTTTAGAGCTTTTTTTTAGTCCTCTATGATCTACTCATTTGTAACCACCACCGTCATGTTCCTCTCAAGCCTATCATAGCCATACAATCCCTCCCCATCAACATGAGAGGTTGGAATATAAAAAGATGAACGATGAACGTGTTGACGATGACGATGACGCACCTTGCAGTGGCAATTTATTTAAATGATGAAGAAGTTGTGATGCATTAATCCGGATGACGAAGAAGATAGTGAAGAGGATGTTGAAATTGAACGATGCAACGACGATTTATCTGTTTGAATCGTCGTTTCATGTTTAAATTAATGTGATTAATGTTGTGGTTTAAACAATGTAATCGGATCAAAAGAATTATAAAGAACTTGAATCTTTATAGAGAAATCAAAGAAATTGATACATGAATTGAGAAGAACAAAATCGAGAAGGTGAGAGACTAAATTCGTAGCCTGTATTTTTGAATTGTGAAAGTGAAAATGAATTGTGAATGGGAAAATTGCTTTCTGTGCGTACAACACATTTGTACATGCATATATAGTTTCATGCATTTTACACTTAGCCCCCATGATCTATTAGCTTTTGACAACTAATACCCTTTGACTATAGAAAAGTCACATTATTACTTTATATTTGACAAACTCCACCTTGACTTTAACTAAGTCAAATGTGAATTCCAATTTCCGACGTTCAGCACGTCTAAGCAACTTCTGAACTTCACTTCAGGAATTGTCTTCGTTAACATATCTGCTGGATTATCCTTCGTACCGATTTTCACGACTCTGATTCGCGACTCAGATCTACTGAAATGGTAACGAACATCAATATGCTTGGTACGATCATGATTGACTTGATCCTTCGCCAGACTAATAGCACTCATGCTATCACAGTGAATCAACGTCTTCTCTTGATCTACACTCAGATCTCCAATTAGACCTTTCAGCCATATTGCCTCCTTGGCTGCCTTAGTTAGCGCCATATACTCTGCTTCAGTAGTGAATAAAGCTACTGACGGTTGAAGTGTTGCCTTCCAGCTTATCACCGCATTACCGAGTGTAAACACATACCCCGTAAGCGACCTCCGTCTGTCCAGATCTGCAGCATAATCCGAGTCTGAGTACCCGATTACTTCAACATTTCGATCACCTCCGTAAATGAGACCAACATACATTGTACCTCTGAGATAACGAAATACTCGTTTAACTGCCACCCAATGATCTTTCTTCGGATTACACATAAAGCGAGACACCAAACTCACAGAGTATGCTAAATCTGGTCTCGTACAGACCATCAGATACATCAAACTTCCCACAGCCTGAGAGTAGGGAACGTTTGACATTTTCTCATCATCACCCTCAACTCCATTAGACACCACCAACGAAGGACGAAAACTTGACGACGACGGATTGTTCACTGGCTTCGCATCGTACATCCCAAATCTACGCAGTATCTTCTCAATGTAGACTTGCTGCGACAAGAACAACCGTTTGTTCTTTCGGTCTCGTAAGATATCAATCCCCAGAATCCTCCTAGCAGGACCTAGATCCTTCATTTCAAACTCGGTACTGAGAAGCTTCTTCACGCGTTGAACTTCTCTTATATCTTTCGCAGCGATCAACATATCATCTACATATACCAACAAGTAAAGCATGCTTCCATCTTTCAACTTCTGGTGATATACACAACAGTCATAGGGACTTCGAACAAATCCATGACCCACCATAAAACTATCAAACCGCTTGTACCACTGTCTTGGGGATTGCTTCAGGCCATACAACGATCTCTTTAACAAACACACCAAATTTTCTTTTCCTGGCTCCACTTAACCTTCCGGTTGTGACATATAGATCTCTTCATCCAAATCACCATGTAGAAACACCGTCTTCACATCCGGTTGTTCCAGCTCTAAGTCACCATGTGCGACTAGCGATAACAACACCCTGATTGACGTATGACGAACCACCGGGGAGAAAATTTCATTGTAGTCGGGACCTTCCTTCATGTGCGACTAGCGATAACAACACCCTGATTGACGTATGACGAACCACCGGGGAGAAAATTTCATTGTAGTCGGGACCTTCCTTCTGACTATAACCCTTGGCTACCAGTCTGGCCTTGAATCTTACTTCTTCTGACTGTTCGACACTGATTTTCTTCTTGAAAATCCATTTGCAGCCAACAACCCTTCTACCTTTCGGTAACTGAACAAGAACCCACGTCTTATTCTTGTGTAGAGATTCAATCTCTTCAGACATTGCACCAGACCACCGATCTGCATCTTTAGACACAATTGCTTCCCGATAGGAATTAGGCTCGTTTGAACTGTCCATATCTTCAGCAACTTGTAAAGCATAAGCGGCCATGTCTTCAAAACCATATCGAGTCGACGGTTTTATCTGTCTCCTCGATATATCTCTCTTGAGCTAGTGAGCTACCGGCTCCACCTTCACGAGGTAACCCCGAACTCGAACCCTGAACAGACGAGGTCCCCAAGCCTGAATCTGTCAACGGTTCACTCCCGTATTCCACATCTTCTTCTCTAGACTCGTTCTTAACGTTCACTTGGTTTTCTTCTTCATTCACAAACTCTACCCTGTTGTCACTGGAACTGCGATCAGACACATCGAACTTAACATCACGGCTCAGCACAATTCTCATCTCATCTGGAGACCAAACTCTGTAACCCTTAACACCATCTCCATACCCCATGAAAACACCTTTCTTGGCCCTCGGTTCCAATTTAGCATCATTTACATGGTAATACACCGGACATCCAAACACCCTGAGCTTCGAGTAGTCCGCTGGTTTACCCGTCCAAACTTCAAACGGTGTTTTACAATCAATGGCGGTAGCAGGCGAACGGTTCATGAGATAACACGCCGTGTTTACTGATTCAGCCCAATAACTACGCGACAAACCCGCATTCAGCAACAAACACCTTGCTCGTTCCAGCAGTGTCCTGTTCATCCTTTCGGCTACCCCGTTTGCTGAGGCGTATGCCGAACCGTCTTGTGTCTTGCAATGCCGTTCTCCTCACAGAATTCATCAAACTCTCTTGAACAGAACTCCAACCCATTGTCTGTCCTGATCTTCTTGACTTTACGTTCCAACTGGTTCTCCACCAGTGTCTTCCAGCTCCTGAATTCTCCGAACGACTCACCCTTGTGCTTCATTATGAACACCCATGTCATTCGCGAAAAGTCATCTATGATTGAAAGAAAATATCGACCACCACCGAGTGACGGCACTCTGGATGGACCCCAACAGTCCATGTGAACGTAATCCAACGAAGCTTTAGTCTGATGAACGGCCGTTGAAAAACTGACTTTCGTCTGTTTGCCAAGCACACAATTCTCACAAAAATCCAACTTCGTCACCTTATGTCCTCCAAGAAGTTCTCTTGAGCTCAACAGCTCCAAGCCCTTTTGCGCTACATGGTCAAGCCTCATGTGCCACATCTTCGTCAACTCCGGATCTTCACTTTGCGTTTGCGAAACGGCAGCGATTCCATTCCTCAGTATCGTTTCACCCTTCAACACGTACAGCGTAGCTTCTCGAACTCCTTTTATGACAACCAATGCTCCCTTGGATACCTTGAGTACTCCACCTTGACATGAGTACTTGTAACCTTTAGCATCGAGAGTGCTAAGAGAAATCAAACTCTTTGACATTTTTGGAATATGTCTAACATCGGTCAACTCCCGAACAACTCCATCATGCATGCGAATCTTGATCGACCCAACGCCAACCACCTTGCATGGAACATCGTTACCCATTAGAACACTTCCAGAACTCCGCTCTTCATAAGTCGAGAACCATTCCTTGTACGGACACATGTGAAACGAACACCCCGAATCCAGAATCCACTCCTGTGAAGTTCCCACATGACAAGACGACACCATAAGCACAAAATCTGATTCCGACTTTGTATCCTCCTTTGCCACGTTTGCATTAGAACTACTTGCTTGATTCTTCGGACAATCTTTTCTCCAATGGCCCTTTTGACCACACGTGTGACAAGTATCTTTGTTGCCGGGTTTCCTTGTCCGTGATTTTGATCTTCCTCTCCTCTGCTTTCCTTTCTCTTTGCTTGATCGATCACTGTATCTGTCGCTTCTAACCACATTTAAACCCACTGATTGAGAATCCAGACTGTTCCCTGAGGCTTTATGACGGAGTTCACGTGAGTGAAGACCCGATCTCACTTCTTCAAGTGTGATTGTATCCCTTCCGACGACCGACGAATTCACAAAATTCTCATAAGATGGCGGCAACGACACGAGTAAAATCAAAGCCGCGTCTTCGTCTTCGATTTTTACCTCCAGATTTTTAAGATCCATTAAGATCGAATTTAATTCATGTAAATGATCTTTAAGCGCCGAACCCTCCTTCATCTTCAATGAAAACAATCGTTGTTTTAAAAGCAACTTATTCGTCAACGACTTCGTCATATACAGAGATTCCAACATCATCCATAAGCCCTCAGCTGTCTCTTCATCTGCGACTTCATATAGTACTTCATCGGAAAGTGACAACAAAAGCGTGGAATGCGCTTTTTCGTCCTGCAGTCTGAACTCGGCTTCGTCCATGTTTTCGGGTCGTCTACCCGTTAACGGAGTCCAAATACTTTCCCTTTTCAGAAGTGCCCTCATCTTAAGTCGCCATAGACTGAAATTATTTTTGCCCGTAAACTTCTCAACCGCTATCATAGGGGGTGCCATTGTTCGTTCAATTAAAATTTCTACCACAAGTTCGACATTCTCTTAAGTTCAAGACTCCTTTAAGTTCGACACTCCTTTAAGTTCGAAACACCTTTTAACTTCGAGAACAAACTAAGTTCGTGTGGGCTTCACAAGTTCGTGGGGACAAGTTCGTATGACAATTAAGTTTGAAAATGCCAAGTTCGAATGGCATTAAGTTCGAAAATGTGCCAAGTTCAATTTTGAAAAAAGTCAAACTTCAATTTTAAAAATGCCAACTTCCTATGGCATGTAAATTTGTGGGATGGCAAGTTAAATGCCAACTTCGTATGAACTAAATTCGAAACGTGCCAAGTTCGAGGACCCTTGTTCGAACTGCTAACTTCGAGGCTTCCTACGTTCGATACCAACACAAATTCGAGGATTGCTCGACTGTTTCGTCTCCGATCGTCTTCTCTGTCGAACTCGTTTTTCCGGCGAGATAAAATTGCAGAAAATCAAGACCACCAAAATCGATTTTTAACTTCTTCGATTTGTGTCGTTGATTATCGTCTCCAACCGTAGAACCAAAAACAAGAACCGTTTCAAGAACGAGACAAAACGGAAAACGATTCTTCAAGAACCGTCGATCGCAACGCAACCCCTTTCAACGAACGTATCTTCGACTTTCGAACAACAATGACGGAAAGTCACACCTTCTATGTAAACCCAGGAAATTGAAACGTTTTCCTACGAATTCCGAAAAGCTTCGAAACGAACCCAACAATGGCGGAACACACCTCCTACGTAAACCTCACAAGAAACGCAACCTTGGCTCGTGATACCACTTTGTTGTGGTTTAAACAATCTAATCGAATCAAAAGAATTATAAAGAACTTGAATCTTTATAGAGAAATAAAAGAAATTGATACATGAATTGAGAAGAACAAAATCGAGAAGGTGAGAGAGTAAATTCGTAGCCTGTATTTGAATTGTGAAAGTGAAAATGAATTGTGAATGGGAAAATTGCTTTCTGCGTACAACACATGCATGCATATATAGTTTCATGCATTTTACACTTAGCCCCCATGATCTATTAGCTTTTGACAACTAATACCCTTTGACTATAGAAAAGTCACATTATTACTTTATATTTGACAATTAATTTAGTGATCATAGACATTGTTTGAGTTGATTGTAGATCTTATTTGAGTTGAATTTATATGATATAAATTCAAGATGAATGAACAAGATGCATTACATTAAAACCGTTTACGAACACGCTAGATACATCATGTTGGACCCGATGCATAAACACGATGCATTGCGTTGGAACCGACGAATGAAGAAGATGCATCACGGTGTGTACTCGATGAATGAACAAGATGCATATGAATTTGTTTAAATTTAGATAAATAAAATTTGTTATATGCATCTCGTAATGAACAATATGAATCTCATTAAATTTGAATGAACAAGATGTATCACGTTGGAACCGACACATGAACACGATGCATTACGTTGTACCCAATGAATGAACGAGATGCATAAGAATTTATTTAAATCTGGGATAAATTTAGCTTGTTTTAATTTGTTTTCAATCAAGATTGTTTAAGTTTGAAAATGTTTTATAAAATTTGTCTAACATTTAATGTGTAATTATTTGATGAAATTTTATTTACTATAAAATTAGAATTGATGTTTTGTTTTTCTAAGTTGCCCCCCAATGAATCATAGTTTTTAAAGATTGGATCATTATTTTTTAAAGAGAAATGAATCATTGATTCTTAAAAGATTGAAGAGTAAATTACACAAATGGTCCCTGTGGTTTGGTGGTTTTTGCTCTTTTCGTCCCTTAATTTTTTTTTTTTGCACTAATAGTCCCAAAATCACAAACCTTTAACACTATTGGTCCCTCTGACTAACATCCGTTAACTTTGACCGTTAAAGAGGAGGGCATTTTCGTCTTTTTGTTAATCTCATTTTAATATTATTCTTATTAGTGATTTTCATTAATTTCTTTTTGTTTATCTCATTTTAATTAGTTTTCGTGAATTTCGTTGAAGAACCCAACTGAAGTTTATCATGGTGTTCTTGGTTGGAGATGAATCTTCAAACTTCAAACCCAGAAAAAAAGAAGAATAAAAAAACCTAGGAAAAAATTTTTGGAAACCTTATCAGTTGTAGATGAATCTTTAAACGTGACCCGATGAGAGTAGCAGGAGCTGGTATATAATCATTTGCTTTTTCTAATACAACCGGCAACGGTTGTTTCCTGCAACTGGGAACTAACCCTCGAGAACACGTGCTTTCCTTCGTATAGCCGATAAGTTCTTTGTTTTCAGTCTCAATATACTCACTTGCGGCTTCTTTAACCGGCTATTGTCGGCTGCCGTCGCAACCATACCTCTCTGTCTCTTGTTAAAACTTCAAAGTCCGACTAACACCTCCAGGAATATTAAAAAATCTAGCAACATTCAAGAACAATAGTCCAGGTTCGAAAGTCCATGAACGACCAAGAATCAGGAAGAATTCAAAACCAAAGTCACTAAACATATACAAAAATGAAAAATCCGTTGATTTAGAACCTATAAAAATTCATAAATTCACACCAAATTCAAACACGCAATAGATACACAAATCTGACTACAACCAAAATCGACATGATTCGTATGTAGCAAAGAACTCTTCGTACAATAGCCTTCAACCAAAATCGATCTTCAAACCTATCGAAACCGCAAATACCATATCTTTGAATGTAGCAAAGAAGTCTCCGTACCACCAGATCTGGAACTCAATCGCTTAAAATCAAAACCAAGAAAGTCAAATCAAACCATAAAATCGTATGCTTCTGGAACCCAATCGCTAAAACCCCAGAAATACAAATGGATTTCAAAATCGTATCAACCAGATCTGGAATATAGAGGACGATGTTGTGGCGGAGACGATTGGATGCGAAGGTCACAGTTGAGACGAAGGTGGTGCTGTCGGTTTGGAAACTTCATCGGAGGTTTGATGGAAGATAAAGACGAATGTTGATTATTGAAATCGCAGGTTGCGTTGAAGACGAAAACGAAGGAATTTGAGACGAACCATAGATGAGCAAAAGGATTCCAGATATACTTCTATTATAATTTTGTTGTTTTAATATTTGATTTAATTTTATACTTTCTTTTTCATATTTATTAATAACATTAACAAAAATACCAAAATGACGAAAATACCCCTGTCACTTAACTGGCCTAACGGCCTCATTTAACGGCAGGGACCAATAGTGTTAAAGGTTTGTGATTTTGGGACTATTAGTGCAAAAAAAAAGTTTGAGGGACGAAAATAGCAAAAACCACCAAACCACAGGGACCATTTGTGTAATTTCGTAAGGTCGAAAACCAAATGGTTAATACATCATTATATTTCTTCAATTCAACGGTTAGTGCATTATCATGTTGATTGAATTAATGGTTAGTGAATCGAAATATTACTGGATCAATGGTTTTAAATTATTGAAATTATTAAAAGATAAATTCAATATGTAATTTATACTTTTTAGACCAATATACCATTCATTCAATTAGGTTGTTTCCAAAAATTAGAATTTCTCTTATTACATTAATTTATTAATGGAATCAATTGATTGGTCTAGGATACTTCTTACTTATTCTCACCATAGGTTTTTTCACACGTGATCTATATATATATATATATATATATATATATATATATATATATAGTCAGGTTCAAAAAAGTACCTCTCGAAATCAAGTGCACCCGAAGGTACCAACCTTAAAAAACTTTTTTTAAATTTTTTTTCTCATAACCATGTTTAAATTAATGTTATACACATGATATATGAATTTCACATACATTCACACTTTCTGTGTCCTTAAAACTTATGTGAATGCTCAATGCATATTTATGTGAATGGTCATCCATGTGAATGGTCATCCATGTGAATGGTCATTTCACACAATGTGAATGGTGTGAATGACCATTCACATGATCTTTTTTTATCATTCACAAGATTTATGATGTTGCTCCTTTTGAAAAAAAGTCTTATAATGTTGTCTTATACATGTTTATTCAAAAAAAAAATATGTGAATGATCATTCACATTAGGGTACGCTGGAATCTCATAGGTACGCTGATGAACCTGATTCTATATATATATATATAGAGTTCCACCTACTATGTAGCGCACCGAAAGCCGAAGGTACCACTCGTAAAATATTTTTTTCATAAACATGTTTTAATTAACATTACAAAGATGATATACACGCACATCCATACATTCTAAGGGTCCAAAATCATGTGTCATATAAATGTGTGTTCACATATATGTAAATTTATGTAAGTGCACGTTCACATCATTTTTAAAGAGTTAGGAGATGTGAATGTATGTGAAATGTTAATTAAAACATGTTTATGAAAAAAATTTATATATACATCCATATATATATATATATATATATATATATATATATATATATATATATATATATATATATATATATATATATATATATATATATATATATATATATATATATATATATATATATATATATATATATATACATATATATATATATATATACATATATATATATACATGTATATAGATATATCTATACATATATATATATATATATATATATATATATACATATATATATATATATATATATTCAAGATCAATGAAGTACCATGTTAAACTGGGATACCAGGGAACCATTTATAGCCACACATTTATCATTAAAATCATCAAATAAAATATGAATTTTGCTTAAAATTCTCTCCCACATTAATTAGTGTTGTGGTACAATTGGTATTGAAAATTGTAAATTAGAATCGAAAATTTTGTTTATCCCATGAAAATTTCCATTTCAGTTATTATCATTCCTTACACTCATACTGAACATGTGCAATGATAACACATCATAAATATTGGTTTATCACCAAAATGAAACCCATCGACTACACACACCATAAACCACGATTGAACATGTTCAATACCGTCAATATTGGTTTATCACCAAAAGGGTTAACAGCGACTAACAATACAATAAACCCCGACTGCACATATTCAATAACGTGTATATGAAATTGAACATTTTACGAACGGTTTGATGAAAATAATAAATTATTTATTTGACACATCCGGTTGAACATGTTCACTAAAACCCATTATTGAATTCGATTAAACATGTTCACTAAACCCATTGTCGAATCCGATTGAACATGTTCATTAAAACCCATTTTGAATTTATTAAAGATATTGTTATGGAAGTAAATCCATATAATTAAGGGATTTATATTCATTATATATCTAGACTACTAAATTTTAAATTTATATTAATTGAATATTCCATCAAATGATTATATAATAAATTTAAAAAAAATTTAATTGATACACTTTCAAATTTAACAAAAACTATACAAATTCAAAAAAGATAGTAAAAATACCGATGCATCGCTAATTCAAAAATTATACAAATTCAAAAATTACAAAACTTTTTTTGCATGAACTAGTTTATGCACAACGGTTATCATAACATGATGCAGTAGATCGTCGTGTTCATCATCTTCATGTTGGTACATCATTTATGTTCATCATTGTTGTTCATCCTTCATCATCTTCGTGTTCAACGTGTCCATCAATCCATCATCGTGATGCATACCCTCATCGTGAATCACCATGAAAATCAAACAACCTTTGAGTTCATAGGTTGATGGGTTCAACATGATGCATTGTCTTCATCTTTGTTCATCGCATCATCCTCATCTCATGACATCTCCATCTCTATTCATCAGGGAGAGAGGTGGTGGCCGACGAGATTGAGAGGGAGGAAATGATGGAGGTCGGTTGAGAGAGAGAGAGAGAGAGAGAGAGAGAGAGGGAGGGAGGGAGGGAAAGGGGAAAGAATATAGGGATAGTGGTTAATGAGATTGATTTAGTTTTTTTTTTAATCATATCTATCTATCTATCTATATCTATATCTATATATATTAATAAAGCAAAATAATTTGTGACACATGTCATTCCTTTAGCCCTTCTAATTTTTATTTTCCCGCCCATTTTGCCTAATATAACTCTTTCAATTAACTTATATAATTGATTTATAAAGAAACTAAAATATTACTAATATAATTAAATGATTTTAAATAATTCCTAATTTAACGTCTAATTTACCTAAAATATTTTATCTATAATTATATAATTGATTTATAAAACAATTTTTTCATTTTTAAATTTTAAATTAAATGTTACATGTATTAAAAGCAAATGAATAACTTTACTTATTTTTCGTGATGTCATTTGTCATCATCAGCAATTTGCACATGACCAATTATATTCCATGAATAACAAATGATATGAAAATCATAACTTTCAAAATTTAAATCTAATATAAGAAGATTTAAAATCAATTAAAGACATATTTCATAACATTTTAAAATCATATAAAAACAACCTTTACTTATATAAAAGACATATTTCATAATATTTTATTTTATGTAATAAAATATATAAACATTATGTTACATATAAATTTTTTTAGAACTATCCACGTAACACGTGGGTCGTAAACTAGTATTATAATAAAGCAAAACTGTTAGGCACAAAAAGGCCTCAGTCAAACCTGTTCTACATCTGAGGGGGAGATTTATAATCAAACCTGTTGATGCATTTGAAGGTTGAACTTAAGGCCTGTTATATGCCTTGTTAAAGCCTAAAGATGATTTGCAATATTAGTCTAAAGTTGTTCTATGTGTTGCGTGTGTTGCAACTAAGACAGTTTGTCCAAGCTGTTCTGTCTGCTGAACAGGCTGGACATAAACTGTCTACGCTGCTCTACACTGGTGAGCAGCCTGGGCAATTTTAAAGTGTTCTGTTTTTTGTGAACAGAACCTGTTCTTTGTGAACAGGCTAAACACTTTATGGAATATGTTTCCAAGTCATCATGTATTGTTTTTGACTACAAGATCAGTTTACAAAGTCGAAGACAAAGTGGAAAACAGAACTGCTCAGCCTGCCCAAGCTGTTCTGTAACATGAAGACAAAAGGTTATTTGAAAAAGGATGACCGACCTTTTTCTTATATCAAATTAGGCCTTTACAAGGAAGAAAGACGCAAAGTTGACATTCCTAAATTAGTTAAAGGCAATGCAACAGTAGACAAAGTAAAAAGACAAAAGTTCTGCACATGTGAAGACAAGTCTGCTTTTCAGAAAAGTGCAGAAAAGGGTATGTTGTCTTTTCAACAAGACTTTTTCTTTTCATTTCGTCCAATGAAGATGTTTCTCCTAGATCCTCTGAGTGAGTATAAAAGGAAGCTTCTAAAGACAGAAAGAAGAGAAGAAAGCTAAGTGCTGAAACCAAGAGTGAACGTGCAAGTGTGTTTTTCATGCATGCAAGCCTGCTGTGTAAATCAGTATCTGTGTGTCTAAGTTGTTTTACATAAGCTGTTCCCTTAAGTCTTGTAAACACAGTGAGTGCTTCTTAGTGAGTGTATTCATTGTATACTACTTTGACTTTGTCTTAGACTAGTGAACATACTGTTGTATCTGTCATCTCAGCTTGAACTATTCCGCATTCAAGCTTGTTTGTAATTAACAAATTGTTGATAATACACACAAACATTGAGAAAATAGTGTGTAGTTTTTAAATTTGCTGTATTCACCCCCCTCTACAGCTTAAAGCTATATACTTTGGGAACCTCTCGGGACCTACAACTGGTATCAGAGCAGTTTAGAGTGTGTGTCATTCTAGATCTCTCTTTCTCCCAAGTTTCCATGGACAAACCTCCAAAATTTAATCATCAAAACTTCTCTGGTTGGAAGTGCAGAATGATGCTCTATTTAGAGAATCTGGATGTACAACTACCAGAGATAGTGATGGAGGGTCCCTATGTGCCAACCTCTGTTACTACAATAACTCCAGCGGTTGAAGGAGCTGCTCCTGAAATCAGGACCTTTGAGAAAGCTAAAGCTCAATGGTCTGATGAAGACAAGAGACTGGTGGCTCTGGATGCAAAGGCCAGGAACAACCTGGTCATTTCTATTCCTGATGATGTGTTCAAACAGGTTGAGAAAATGAAGACAGCAAAAGAGATGTGGGATACTTTGTGTACCGTCTATGATGGACCCACAATCACACTGGACAACAGGATCAACAATCTTGTTAGACAGTATGAACTCTTCTTTGCTAAACCAAAGGAGACTCTCACTGAAACCTACACAAGGTTTACTGCTCTAGTGAATGATCTCAAGGCTGTTGGGATCACTAAGGATAGTCTTACCCTGGTGAATAAATTTCTGGACATTCTACCTGAAGAGTGGAATTACTTCTCAACAATTCTAAGGAACTCAGGTACTATCAGAAGTATGGATCTGGTCAATCTGTATGGATCCTTATTGAATGATGAACAGTCAAGGCAACAAAAGAGAAATGCCTTGGAAATGTCCAAAAGAGGTGCAGCCTTTGTGGCTAATGTGAGACAGCCTGTGAATCAGGTGAGTGATGTGTTCACTCAACCTGATCAACAGGATGATGACAAGGAGGAGGTGTCAGATGAAGAAGATACTGCAGATCTTGCTGAACAAGATGATGAGCAAATGATAGCTATGCTTGTCAAAAGGTTCAACAAGAAAAGGTTTGGAAGAAACATGCTGCAAGGAAGTTCAGGTGCTGGCAAAAAGAAGGCATTTGATAAATCCAAGGCTGAGTGCTTCAAATGTGGCAAAACTGGCCATATAGCTGCTGATTGTGTGTGAAAAGCTGTTGGTCAGTCATCCAAACCATACAAGACAAACAAGGATGATGGTTATAGGGTTAAGTACCTTATGGCCATGGCTAAGCTAAGGAAATTGGAAAACTCAGTGTCTTCCAATCGCCAAAAGGGACTCATGGCAGAGACATGTGATTGGGAGGACTCTGATTCATCATCTGATGAAGAAGACAATCAATGTCTGGTGGCCAACACTGATGTCCCATCAACAAGCAGCTTCAAACAAGATATGGCTGAAGCTGAAGCCTTCAGCAGCTTAGAGAACTGGAATCCTACTATGATGTATAAGGTACAAAATTTTATGGCTTACAGTTCTGAAGAAAAAGTTAAAATGTTTGAATATATGCTTGTTGATCTAAAAGCTGCTGTTGAGAAGCATGATGCTTTACTATCTGAAATCTCTAAGTTTAAAACTGATCTTAAAACTAAATCCACTAAACTGGACAGTTTCCATAAGTTGGAAACTGAGCTTGATGAATTAAAACACATCAACTCTATTTTACTGGAAGAAAAGAGAGAAACAGATATAAAGCATGCTAAGCTTCAAAAGATAGTTGACTCTTGGTGCCAATCTGCACAAAAAGTCAGCCATTGTATAAGTCAACAGATCCCTGCACAAATCCAAGCCTATCTTGGAGGGGATCTTGACACAGCAGCTTCCATTGTTGAGATCAATAATCTGAAAGAAGATTTATCCACTCTTGGTGAACTTCCAAACACATTCATTCAAAATGTGAATGGTAAACTAATCTCAACAAATAGGTTTGTCAGGCCTCAAAACACTGACAGCTTGTGTGAATTTAGCTCAAAAGCTGATGTTTGAATTTGTTCTCCATCGAGTCAGTCTGCTAAGTGCTCTGCTGGTTCACACAAGCAAAAGAAAGGAAAACATGTCCAAACTGAAGTTGTGGGTACTAAACCTGTTGATAAAACATGTTCTGAGTTCAAAGCTGATGGTAAAAAGCATGTTAATCCTTTTGATGCTAAACACTTTGAAAACAAGTTTTCAAAAGGTAAGCAGCCTGCTTCCAACAAGGGTAAATCTCATGTTGAAAACAAAACTGCTGTGATTTCAAATAAGTTTTCAAATCATAGTGGTAAACTGGCTTTAAATAAAAATAAGCTTCTCAAAACCAGACACAGTGAGTATGCTGATAGGCACCATAAATCACAATCTAGTAGGGGCAAAGGCAAAGCCATTTCTCAAACTGAGATAATTGGGAATAAGTTTTCCAAACCTGTGGAAGCTCAAAAGCCAATCAAGCTCACTGTCTTTGACATCTGTCCTCCTAAAAAGAGGAAAGAAGAGACAGCCAAAGCTGTGGCTATTGAACTCTCCACCCAAGCTGTTGATTCATCAAAAAGTAATAAAATTGCTAAACCTGCTGAAAGAATCAACAAAAATAGCTCAGAATGTGTTTCTGAAAGATCTTCTTCCAAAAATCCTAAAAACAGAAAATGTTACAAATGTGGAAAGAAGACACATCTGGTCAAGGATTGTCCTGAATCTGAGGACATGAGGCCTGTTGACTCTGTTGTTTCCATCATAGCTGTCACAAGCAGTGTTGGAAATGTCACAGTCACTGAAAGTGGTATTCAAGCTGATACCATTCAAATAGGAAATATTAGTGTGGATATTTCAAGTCCATCAACAAATGTTGATGAAGTAGGATAACTCATCTCTGTGATGAGTTCCCCTAAAAATGACTAATAATTCTCTTATCACTCTGCAGGAAAAACAACCTTCCCAGGTTTGGTACTTGGACAGTGGCTGCTCAGGGCACATGACAGGTTGTAAAGAATTGCTGAGTGAACTCAGGCCTGAAAAAGGGCCAAAAGTCACCTTTGGTGACAATGTACAGGGATCCACTGAGGGATATGGAACTCTTAAAGCTGGTGCTGCAGTGTTCAAAAGAGTAGCCTATGTGGTTGGGCTAAAACATAACCTTGTTAGCATAAGTCAACTGTGTGATGCTGGCTACAAGGTTAACTTTGATTAGCATCTGGGTTACATATTGGATCCCCAAGGCAAAGTTGTGCTATGTGCTCAACGAAAGAAATGTGTATATGTTGTGGATATGCATTCTGCTGACCCCACAACTGAAACCTGTTTTCTCACAAGAACAAATGCTGATCTAAACTGGCTATGGCACAGAAGACTGTCACATCTGAACTTCAAGAACATCAACAAACTCTGTAAGAAAGAGTTGGTGACAGGTTTGCCTTCTATGACTTTTGCTAAGGATAGATTATGCACAGCTTGTGAGAAAGGCAAGCAGAGAAAAACATCTTTTAAATCCAAACATAATTTCTCTATTGATACTCCACTCTTCTTAATCCATATGGACTTGTTTGGACTTGTTAATGTCCCAAGTCTAGGAGGAAGAAGATACACTCTAGTAATGGTTGATGAGTTCTCCAGGTACACATGGGTGATCTTTCTAAAGAGAAAAGGAGAGGCTGCTAGAGAGATTATTGGATTTGTCAAAAAGATGGAAATGCTGAACTCTGCCCAAGTAAAGCAGCTTAGAAGTGATCATGGTACTGAGTTCAGAAACAGTACTCTTGAAGACTTCTGTGAAGAGAAAGAATCACTCAAAACTTTTCAGCAGTAAGAACTCCTCAACAAAATGGAGTTGCTGAAAGGAGAAACCGAACTCTCATTGAAGCTGCCAGAACCATGCTGTGTGCATCAGGTTTACCTTCATCATTTTGGGCTGAAGCTGTTAACACTGCTTGCTTCACCCAAAACAGATCCTTAGTGGTGAAAAGATTCAACAAGACTCCCTATGAGCTGCTCAAAAGGAGGAAGCCAAATGTCAGTTATTTCCATGTCTTTGGATGTCCCTGTTTCATTCTGAATCAAAGGGACCAGCTGTCAAAGTTTGAACCTAAAGCTGATGAAGGTGTGTTTGTTGGCTACTCTGCTATCTCCAAAGCCTACAGAGTATACAACAACAAAAGAAAGGTGATAGATGAATCTATCAATGTCACCTTTGAAGAGTCCAAGAATGCTTCCACCAACGCTGTTCCTGAATTAGTTTCAGGAGAACTTAACTTTGATGATCTGATGCATTCAAACAATGAAGAGGACTCAAAAGCTTCCACTACACCATGTGTGGAACCTGTTAACCATGATGGACATGATGATGTTTATGTCAATACATCCTATGTGAATAAATGTACTGACTTAATTACAACTGCATGTCCAGAACCTATCAATGTTGATTTTCCCAGTTCCTCTGCTGATATGTTCAACAGTGGTCAGACATGTTCATCAAGTGAACAGGCTCAAGACAACAGTATGTCTGAAAATCTTGAGAGCTGTTCAACAGGACCTGCTGAAGATGTTAACAACTCAGGTGAATCATCATTGAAAAATGATCCTAAGTGGATCAGGTGTCACCCCAATGATCAAATAATTTGTGACATCAACAAAGGGATACAAACACGGTGGGACAGCTTAGGGAATTTTTGTATGTTCTCTAGCTTTGTTTCACTGATGGAGCCAAAGAAGGTTGATGAAGCACTAAAAGATGCCAATTGGATCACTGCCATGCAACAAGAGCTCAATTAGTTTGAAAGAAACAATGTATGGAAGCTGGTCCCTGCTCCTAAAGGTAAAACTATAATTGGCACTAAATGGGTCTTCAGGAATAAGATGGATGAGCAAGGTCATGTCATTAGAAATAAGGCAAGACTGGTTGCTCAGGGCTACAGACAGGAGGAAGGAATTGACTATGATGAAACATTTGCTCCTGTGGCCAGGCTAGAAGCAATTCGTTTGTATCTAGCCTACGCTGCTCATAAGAGCATTAAGGTATTTCAAATGGATGTGAAGAGTGCATTTTTGAATGGGAAGCTGCAAGAAGAAGTTTATGTCAAGCAGCCCTCCAGGTTTTGAAAATGAACAACATCCAGGTTTTGTCTATAAGTTGTACAAAGCTCTCTATGGTCTCAAACAATCCCCTAGAGCCTGGTATGACACTCTTACTGAGTTCCTTATGAGCAATGGGTATTCCAGAGGTAAAGTGGATACTACACTGTTCATAAAGAAAGTGAAATCTGACATTATGCTTGTTCAAATTTATGTGGATGATATAATATTTGGTTCTACAAATGAGCAGTTGTGCAAGAATTTTTCATTACTCATGAAATCCAAGTATAAAATGAGTATGATGGGAGAACTTACTTTCTTTTTAGGATTACAGGTTAAACAAACCTCAAATGGAACTTTTATAAATCAAAGAAAGTACACTTTAGATCTATTGAAAAAGTTCAAATTTGATCAATGTTCTCCTATTAAAACCCCAATGGCAACTAATGTAAAATTGGATGCTGATGCCAGTGGCAAAGCTGTTTCAGTAACAGCTTACAGAGGCATGATTGGGAGCTTGCTATACTTAACTGCTAGTAGACCTAATATTATTGTTTGCTACCTGTTTGAGTGCTAGGTTCCAAGCTGATCCAAAGGAATCTCATCTAGCTGCTGTTAAAAGAATCTTCAGATACCTAAAGGGTACACCAGGTTTGGGTCTTTGGTATCCCAAAGACTCAAGCCTTGAACTAACAGGCTACTCAGATTCTGATTTTGCAGGCTGCAGGTTAGATAGAAAAATCACAACAGGTGGATGTCAACTCCTTGGTGGAAAGTTTATCAGTTGGAGTAACAAGAAGCAGAACTCAGTGTCCACTTCTACTGCTGAAGCTGAGTACATTGCTGCTGGAAGCTGCTGTGGACAGATTCTGTGGATGCAGCATCAACTTGAAGACTATGGCCTTGTGTATAGGAAAACTCCGATTCTGTGTGATAACACAAGTGCCATAGCCATCTCCAACAATCCAGTATTTCATTCAAGAACAAAGCATATTGAAGTCAGACATCACTTCATCAGGGATCACATTTAGAAAGGTAATGTGGAGGTAAGTTTTATTTCCACAAATGAACAGCTTGCAGACATTTTCACCAAACCTCTGGATGAAACAAGGTTTAATTACCTTGTCAGCAAGCTGGGCATGTTAAACAAGAGTGACTAAGTGTTTCTCAAAGGTCTAAAAATCTGTATGTTGCACACTGCTCAAGTTTTTAAGAACAGGTTAGACAGAACAGGTTATACATGTTCTGTACTTAGTCATTTGTCTGAAAAATTTGAACAGCTTGAGCATACAACAGGCTGAACAAAATCAGTTTATTCGTCCAGCCTGCTCTGGTGGTTCAATCCTCAACCTGTTCATTCCTTCACGCTGTCTTACAAGTTTTACTTGTAACCTGTTCTTCTATTGAACACAACCTGCTCTTTCAAAGGAGAGCAGGCTGGAGGAACAGCTTGAAAAATGAACAGCTTGAAGGTTGAACAGCTTGTGATGGCTTTGGTCATCACAGGGTTGACCAACAGCTTAGACCAAAAATTCTAATTACCTTTCTTCACGATTAAGTTACTTAATTAATGTTTTATTTAACTTAATTACTGCGGATAATGTGAATTACGTGTGTAAGTGATTAAAAAGAAATCAAGTGGTCTGACAAACGGTCTGACATGGACAACCGTTCCGTTTTCCGTTAACGACTTTTTCAAATCAAACCTCCCAAAATCTTCTCTCTCATACACACTCACATTCAAATCCTATAAATACCAAACTACTGTTTCATTTTCTTCATCACTTCCAGAAATCCTCAAGAACCCTAAAAATCGACTAAGTGTCCTTTGCTTCTTCAATCTCAAAAATTCCCAAATGGCTCACAGACCTAATCCCTTTCTTCTAGTGTTCGTTGGTGTTGATGTTGTCAAACACTCATCAGTCACCACAATGCTGACCATCAAACCCACTAACTACATTGCCAACCTCACAATCCCCAAAAACTATGTAGGGAAGGGCTATGACCAAATGGTGGAGTTTCTGAAAGTTCATTCGTTGAACTACGCCATGACTGCAACTCCTGGTGTCCTGTACCAGGAGATGGTGTATGAATTCTGGTACACCTGTTCTTACAACCCCAACACCACAGTCATCAAAGGGACTATTATTAATGGGACTCAAACCATTGAGATAACTGCTGATCTTCTGAGGGAGGTTCTTCATCTGCCCGTTGCTGAGTCATATTATTTGCCCCAGCCTGAGAACGAGCAAATGGGAAATCTGCTACGCTTCTGTGGTGTAGCAGAACCCAAAATTGGAGCAACATTATACAGGAAGGATTTGTCTCCTACCTATAGCTTTCTGTTTGCTTCGGTAATGATGAGCTTCAGCAGTAAAGTTGGTTCATTCGACCAACTCAATAGAGATGAAGTGCCAATAGTCCTACAGCTAGTGGATGGGACTACTCTTGACATGGCTAAGTGGATCTTTTCAAACCTGAGAAACCTAGTGCAGCAAGAGCCAAGACCAGCTGCTGTCCGTTATCCCAGGTTTCTGAGCCTCATTTTCAGCCATGTTTGTGGTGAGTAACTATACAACTCCCAGCCCTTACTTAAGTCTACTGCATTCCCTGTCATAGGGAATAGAATTTTTCATACTCCTGTACTGCAAAATGAGCCTCCTCTATCCACACCAATGAGAAGGCTGTTAGGTTTGGTGGAAGGACCCTCTGATGTGAGGGTGGATCCAGAAGCTGCTGCTCCCGCCAGAAAATCCAAAGCCAGGTCCAAGCTTGTTAAAAGGACCCTGGCAACTGAAGCTGGGCCTGTGAAAAAGAAGGCCAAAACAGCTCAGACTAAGTCTGCTCCTTTAGCCTCTGTGGCTGAGGAGGAGCAGACTCCTCACCCTGGTTCATCTGTTGAGCCTGAAGCCTTTGTGGCTGGTGCCTCTGTGGCACAAGAGACTATGGAACAGGCCAGCCCCACTGTTCCTGACCCAGTCTCACACCCTGTCCAAACAGATCCTCTCCCCTCTCCACAATCACCCACTCCATCCATCCTCTATCACAGAAGATCCCTCTCCAAAAAGAAATCAACCCAAAGAACCACCTCCTCTGTTCCCTCTCAACAGGGTTCAGTTGAAAAAGAAGCAACCCCTACTGCCTCTCCTATTTTTTGGAGCAGGTTCAGCCACTTTGGAGCCTGCTTCACTCCAATCTGAGTCTACCCAGAGTCAGCCTAGACCCTCTGGTTCCTCCCAACAGGAACCAGTTGTATAAATGGAGATACCCACATCAACTGTCCCAGCCTCCCAACAGGGTGAGGATATTGAAAGACAGGAGTCCTCTCCATTCCATACTGTGTCCACACTGTCCCCCACTAAAATCTCCTCACACCCTGAGTCTGCACGAGATGCCCATGCTGCTGGTATAGACCAATCAGCAGCTCAGTCTCAAACTTCTGCTCCCCATGATACAACTGTTCTACACCGAACAGCTGCTGAGGGACCAACAACCCAAGCTGATGAACCTCAGGGATCACACCATCCCTCTGGTGAGGCTGCTACCTCCATGCAAATTCCATCAGCAGGTTTCACCACTGCTGATGTTGAAATGCATATCCCATCTCCCAATGATGAGGTGTCTTTAGACCAAGGCACTGCAGAGGGAACCACCACTGGTCTTCAAGAGGGTGTTGCAACACAAGCAGCATCTTAAAGGCCCCAAACATCATCCTTTTCTCCTGGTGATGCAGCGGCAGCCGCTGCTGAAGGACCCTTTGATCCCTCCAAACTGGGCCATCTTACTTTTGCCCAGGCTATGGAGCTTCTGTCCAAAGTCCCTCTTCCCTCTCCATCACATCCTCAAACACCAGCCTCATCATCTTCCTCTCCATCTACCCACTCAAAACAATCTACCCATACACCTCCATCTCCCAAAGACCTGCCTTTGAAGGATCAGCTTTCTTTGTGACCAACAAAGTTGGTTCTTTGGAAATCTCCATGCACTCTCTACCCTCCATCATATCAGACTCTGTGTCTGCACAGCTTCAGGGGTTCTTTGATTCGTTCAAGGCCTCTTTCCCTACAACTCCACAAACTGATCCCTCTCCACAGCTGTTAGCACTCACTGCTCAGCTGCAAAATGTATCCACCTCCCTCTCCTCTATTCTTTCCATACAGCAGGACTCTGTGTCCTTAATGACAGCCATTTCCCAACAGCTGTCATCACTTCTTACTTCTTGCACCTCTACTCTTCCAGCCACTTTGGCTAGCTTACAAACTCTAATTGGCTCCCTATCCAACTCTGTGTCATCAGAACTTGCTGATGTGCAAGATTCTCTAGAACTTCATCTTGCACAGCTGCAAACTCTGCTGTTGACAGCGTCTGATAGGGAAAATATTGTTAAGATCACATCCCTTGCTGATTCTCACTCCACTTCTCTTCAGACCTGTCTTTCCCAGCTAACTGAGGTGAAGGATAACTTGGCTTACTTAGTGACTAGCCTTGTTGGTCCTAAACCCTCTACTAAACCTCCTGGCAAGCCTGCTGACTTTGTGTCTTCAGGCAGACCAGGTGTTGAAGTTGCTGCTTCATCTCCTTCAAAGGGGGAGAAGTCATCTGCCTCGAAGACTAAGTCTAAGGAGGAGAAAACTTCTTCTCCTAAGGAGATACCAGTGTCTGCAACTCACACTGGTCAGCCAACAGATGTCTTTGAAACAGGTGCAGCTGAAGGTGCCTCTCAAGCTGCTATGCCTACTCAGGCTGTCTCTCCAAACCCTGCTCAGTCTAAGGGGGAAGTCATTCCTGAGGACAGGCCTAGCAGTAAAAGGAGGCACTTAATTCTAACTGAAGAAGAAGAAGAAGAAGAGGAAATTCCTGAGGCTGCTGTCACTACCGCAGCAGCTAAAGGAAAAGAAAAGGCAGCTGATGATCCCATACAGCAGAAACAGGCAGAAGATCAATTTCACAAAGCCAGGGCTAAAGAAATGGGTCTTCCTATGAACAAGTATTTTGAGTTCAGAGAAGAACAGCTTCAAGCCCTGGAAGTTCTTAGAAAAGAAGAAGAATCTGCCAAAGCTGCCAAAGCTTTTGCACTCCAAGAAGCAAAGAAAATTAAAATGTCTACCTTGGAGGTGCAAAAGAAAATAATGGAAGCTGCTAGACAATCAGCAGGGGAGAAAGAGAAGGAAGTAGAGAAAGGTACTCAGGTCTCTGTGACCAAATCGACAGTACCCCACGCAAGAGCTCAATACCACTTTGATAACTTGGCTAGGAAAAAGTTTAATGATGTTGCTGAAAGAAGGCTAGCCAAGGAAGCAATTGTCAAAGCTGTCCCTATATCAAGGAAAGGCAGTCAGTGGAAGCTTAAAATAACAAGGATGGGTGCAACAGGCCCAGAATTGGAAACTTATGACCACACTGATGTAGCACAGATGGGATACAGGGAATGGATTGAGCTGGCAGTTGCCCTGAGTGAATCAAAGTCTGAAACTGCTAAACAAATCAGGGCATATGTCAAGAAGTTGATGGAAAGAGTAAAGGATCTTGGCCTGATTTCTAAGGAAGTTAGTGAAGGTGTCTTTGTGACACATCCAAAAATAAAGGCCAGGAGGACAAGGAAGGACACAGAGATGGAGCTACTCCTTACACTGATCGAACAGGGCGACTATGCCATTGAAATGAAGGGAGTTGATCATAGCCTGCCTAGTGGAATAGAGTTTGAGGATGGCAAGATTATTGAAGAACCTGAGCTGGGGGCATTTTTTGTAGATCCCCTATCTCAGAAGAAGTGCTTCCAAAGAGCCTCAGAGCTGTACAAAGTTGATCTGAGACAACTTGTCGCCTTCAGACTTGCAGTTTCATTTAGGCAGTCTAGCAAATGGAGAGCAGCCGTCTGGGATCAGCTCAGAGGCTTCTATGAAAGAGGAGAGCTCAATGATCCCAAGTTCATGGTCATCAGAAGTGAAGTTGAGGAACTTGAGGACACAAGAGAAGAACTGGAAAAGATGTTCCAGGATCCCCCTCCAATGGAGTGAAGTCCACCTGTCATCTGGGCAGGTGAAGAATGGAAGCTGTCCATCAGTTGGATAGGCTTACCGTTTTCTGCTCCCAACAAAAACAGTCCAATGCACATTAGTTGTACTATATGATACATATGTTGTAATTTTTGCTTTTACATTAGTTGTAAAATACTTTAGTACATTAGTTGTACTCTTGTAAGAACATGTGTTGTTCTAATGTAATCAAGAATCAGTGTATATATAAACTGATCTTTTACTTTACTGTACTGTTGTAATTTCAATTCAGCAAAATGTACTGTAAAAATATATAATGATTTTTGATAAGACCAGCTTAGACTGGTTATTGCAAATAGGGGGAGATTGTTAGGCACAAAAAGGCCTCAGTCAAACCTGTTCTACATCTGAGAGGGAGATTTATAATCAAACCTGTTGATGCATTTGAAGGTTGAATTTAAGGCCTGTTATATACCTTATTGAAACCTGAAAATGATTTGCAATATCAGTCTAAAGCTGTTCTATATGTTGCATGTGTTGCAACTAAGACAGTTTGTCCAAGCTGCTCTGTCTGCTGAACAGGCTGGACATAAACTGTCTACGCTGCTCTACACTGGTGAGCAGCTTGTGCAATTTTAAAGTGTTCTGTTCTTTGTGAACAGAACCCGTTCTTTGTGAACAGGCTAAACACTTTATGGAATATGTTTCCAAGTCATCATGTATTGTTTTTGACTACAAGATCAGTTTACAAAGTCGAAGACAAAGTGGAAAACAGAACTGCTTAGCCTGCCCAAGCTGTTCTGTAACATGATGACAAAAGGGTATTTGAAAAAGGGTGACAGGCCTTTTTCTTATATCAAAATAGGCCTTTACAAGGAAGAAAGACGCAAAGTTGACATTCCTAAATTAGTTAAAGGCAATGCAACAGTAGACAAAGTAAAAGGACAAAAGTTCTGCACATGTGAAGACAAGTCTGCTTTTCAGAAAAGTGCAGAAAAGGTTGTGTTGTCTTTTCAACAAGACTTCTCCTTTTCATTCCGTCCAATGAAGATGTTTCTCTTAGATCCTCTGAATGAGTATAAAAGGAAGCTTCTAAGGACAGAAAGAAGTGTGAAGAAAGCTAAGTGCTGAAACCAAGAGTGAACGTGCAAGTGTGCTTTTCATGCATGCAAGTCTGCTGTGTAATTCAGTATCTGTGTGTCTAAGTTGTTTTACATAAGCTGTTCCCTTAAAGTCTTGAAAACCCAGTGAGTGCTTCTTAGTGAGTGTATTCATTGTATACTAGTTTCAGTTTGTTTTAGACTAGTGAACATACTGTTGTATCTGTCATCTTAGCTTGAACTATTCCGCATTCAAGCTTGTTTGTAATTAACAAATTGTTGATAATTCATACAAACATTGAGAAAATAGTGTGTAGTTTTTAAATTGTTGTATTCACCCCCCCTCTACAGCTTAAGCTATATACTTTGGGAACCTCTCGGGACCTACAATAGTCAAGCGGATCATCAGTCTAGCGTGATATGTCTTGGCTGCCGCTACAACCCTCATGATTGAGACATAGAAGTCATAGAGTCGGATGATGTTCAAGCCACGCTCACGCTTAAATCGTGGGGATCAGCCACATACTGGGCTAGCTACCAGTAAATCAACATGGCGGAACATCGGATGTCATTACCAAGTTCAATAGAACAGGTGAAATAGCCAAGTCTAGAACAATAGACCAACAAGGCTAATCAAGCTGAATCAATATGTCAAAGAATATGCAATGATGAAGCATACGTAATCAAAGTCATGATAGCAGTAATCTCAAAGCAATTATCCGAAATGAACTATAATGCAATAACATGAGAAGTGATAAATCAAATAGCTATCATGATCCACTGGGCAACACCGAACCATGGTGTGCACAGGTCACAATCCAGCTGATGATATGAATGTCAAATCAATCTAGCATCAACAATATGTCTCAACCGGAAATTCAAGCATGTTAAATCTGAATATCTATAACTCACAAATTTGGGTCTTTATCAAACAGATGTAAAATCTGCCACCTGAGTTATCTCAGGATTTTATCTTTGTCAATCTGTTCTCTGTCAATTCAAGTCTTTGACCCGCTTTTAAATCTTTAAATCAATGTTCAGAATTTCACTGAACCTGTCCAGAATCATATCATATCAATCTTATGTCAATATCATCATCTTTTATCTTAAAAACCTTTATTTTATCTGATTCTGATAACTGATCATTCATAAATCTTTCTTTCATTTATATTCATTATTTCATTAAGTTCTCGAAGGATCAATATATATATATATATATTAATATATATAATCATTTTACTAATTATCTTGTTAATTCATGCGTCGTCCAAGTGTTTTATTCACTATATTCGAATTTAGGGAGTGGGGTTCGAATTTATATATTAAATTTGAACATATGCTTAAATTTGAAATCATCAAAGTCGAAATATAGGCTAATTTCGGAGACATCAATTTCGAATATAGGCTAAAATCGAATCCTAGGGTTAAATTCGAATCATGTCTTGAACATAGGGTTAAGTTCGAACTCCATAGCTAAATGTGAAAGCATCATCTCGAATTTATTTGTCGAATTCGAATATATTTTCGAATTTTAGCAAAAACTCGAGTTTGTTCAATGCATTTCGAGTTTGTTCTTGTCATCTCGAATTTGTTCATATTTTACAACTTTAAATCATACATTTCAAAGCCTAAAATCACGAATATGTTAACTAATAAGCCTAGTTTCGATTATATTATACATAATCTATCAGATTCGAGTTAATACTTAGGCTAAAATAACTTTAATCACCTGAAAATGTTAAATTCGAATTTTTCCTTCAAAACCGAGAACTCCGAAATCAACGGTTTTTACCTCAAATTCGTTGTAGATTGTCGTTGTTTATCACTTCTTGTAACTCTTCCTTGATTAATACTCCAACTTGATTGCAAATTAGGGTGATTTTTGATGAACTTTGTGAGATTTTTAGAGAGAGAGTAGAGAGAGTAGAGAGAGAGTAGAGAGAGAGAGTAAATGCTTGATTAATGACCTTAATTACTTTTATATACTTCATCTAGTTATATTTGCAACTTAACCCACTATTACTTTTGTATCTTATGTCTCTTTTATTTAATTATCTTTAATAATTTATTAAATCATAATTCATAATATTTATATAATTTAATTAAATATTTCATAACTTAATTAAATTATAATTCAAATAATGTAATAAAATTACATTATTGGTTCAAAATACTGAATTTATGACTGGATCAAAAGTTAGGTTGTTACATAACACGAAAGAACACACCTTTCGTATGGGCGGATAGACAAAAAATTGCATTTGAAACTCTAAAGCAAAATCTTATTGAAGCGCCAATCCTAGCCTTACCAGAAGGCAACGATGACTTTGTCGTCTATAGCGATGCATCTGGTACTGGCTTAGGTTGTGTCCTCATGCAAAGGGGAAAAGTCATTGCCTATGCTTCAAAGCAATTGAAAGATTCCGAGAAAAGCGCACCAACTCATGATCTTCAGTTCGCTGCCGTTACCTTTGCGCTGAAGATCTGGCGTCATTATCTTTATGGAACCAGGTGTCAGCTTTACACCGACCATAAAAGCCTAAAAAACCTCTCTACTCAAAAGGATCTGAATATCAAACTGCGATGGTCCTTGGAGCTGATCAACGACTAAAATTGTGAGATCCTGTATCATCCCGGCAAAACCAACGTGGTCGCGGATGCTTTGAGCAGGAAAGTGTATCCAGAAAATTATTGTTATGCCCTGACTCCTGTTGCGTTCTCCTCTGATCTTATTGAAAACATTAAATCAGCTCTAGCCGAAGCTCTGAAAGAAGAGAATCTTTGTTTTGAAAATCTCAAAGAGCAACTTCAATTCTTATCTATGAATCATTTGGGACATCAATATCTTAAGGGAAACGAAATCTGGATTCCTAAATATGGTTCTATTCGCAACACTATTCTATCTGAAGCTCATAAGTTCAAGTTATCTATTCATCCTGGCAGCTCAAAGATGTACTTCGACCTGAAAGCTGATTATTTGTGGCAAGGGATGAAGAAAGACATCGGTCAATTCATTGAAAGCTGCAGAGTCTGTCAGATGGTTAACAAAGAACATCAGAAACCCTTCGGGAATATGCAACCACTATCAATTCCAGAGTGGAAGTGGGAGCATGTAACCATGGATTTTGTTACGAAATTCCCTAAAACCAATAGACAGCACGACTCCATCTAGGTAGTCGTGGATCGTTTAGCGAAGTCAGCACACTTCATATCGATGAAAGAGACTTATTCCCTTCATAGACTAGCACAAATGTACATCATTCAAGTTATTTCTCGTCAGGGTGTGCCAAAGTCTATCGTCTCTGATCGTGATATTCGTTTCACTTCGAGATTCGGGAAAGCGCTGCAAAAGGGTATGGGTACTCGAATTTCCATGAGTACTGCTTATCATCCTAATGCAGACGGTCAAAGTGAACTTACTATCCTTACTCTCGAAGATATGCTCCGTGCCTGCGTTCTTGATCTAGGTGGTAATTGGGATGACCATTTACCTTTGGTCGAATTTTCATACAACAACAGTTATCATTCAACGATAAAGATGGCTCCTTTTGAAGCTTTATATGGAAGAAAATGAAGAACTCCCACCTTTTGGCGCCAAACAGGTGAATCGCCTTTAGCTGGTCCTGCCCTTCTACAGTTGACTCATGAGAAGATCCAACTTGTTAGAAGGAATATTCTTGAAGCTCAAAGCAGGCAGGAGTCATATTACGACAATCGTCATCGATTCATCAATTTTGCAGTAAACGATTTGTGATGCAGAAAGTATCTCCAATGAAAAATGTGGTCCGGTTTATAAAGCGAAACAAGCTAACTCCGAGATTTATTGGACTGTTCAAGATCGTTGAAAAGATTGGAATCAGTCCTATCGTCTTGAATTGCCAGCGAATTTAGCTGGAATACATCCTGTATTCCATGTTAGTCATCTGCGAAAGAGCTTAGCCGACGAAAGAGAAGTTCAAATACCACATGTTGATCTGCAAATTGAGGAGAAGCTTCGCGTGGTTGAAGGGCCAGAATGTATTCTGGACTCGAAGACCAAAAAGCTTCGAAATAAAGAGATACAGATGGTGCTCGTTCAGTGGAAACACCACAAAGGTTCGCATCAGTCTTGGGAATCAATAGACGTCATTAATGCTACCTATCCAATTCTATTCGAACATAGCTAACTTCGAGGATGAAATTTGTGCTTGGTGGAGCCCATTCTGTAACAACCTAGCTTTTAACCGAACATATAATTTCAGTATTTGACTTAATAATGCAATTTTAATTACGTTATTTGTATTATAATTTAATTAAATAATGAAATTATTTAATTAAGTTAAATATTATAAATTATAGCAACATACTTGACACGAATAAAAGATTAGAAATTTAACGGTTTATGTAATTTATTTAAAAGTAATGAGAAATATATAATTTAAAGTTAAATTATATATTATGTTAAATTATAAAGTTCAAGTATAATAAATTGAAATAAACAAAAGTTTTATACTAATAATGAGAATTTTTAAATTTATGAAAATATATATATATACCCAAACTTGGATATTTGATCATTTCATCACCAAACCAAAAAAAAAATATTGAATTCTCTGCTCTCTCCCTTTCCCTAGTTATGGTTTCCATCTTCATCTTCTTCTTTCATCTCATCATCAAATTGCAAACAAAAAAATTCAAGAATTGAAGCAAAGGAAATTCCCAAACAAACATTAAGCTTCTAGGATTCAACAAGTATTAAAGGTAATTTATGTTTAATTTTTCTTCTTGAGTTCAAACATCATCCACGGTTTAAATAGGTTATGAACAACCAAATTGAGTATTAAAAATGGAAATTAAACTCACGTATGTAGTTCCTAGATGCTTAATTCACTGATAATTGTTGCAAAAATTCAAAGAAAAACGGAAATAATAGATGTGCAGTGGGTGTGTGTGTGTTCGCATGGGTACCGAGACCCACCTATGAATACCAAAACCATGCTGAAACTAAGGGTACCGAGACCATTACATGTTACAGAACCAGTACCGAGACATATATAGGTTACCGAACCATTAAAGGTTTCGGTACACATGATACCGAAACTTATACATGTATCGAAACCCACACAATATATATATACCGAAACCATACATATGAGAATACTGAAATCCAACGGAACTACCAAGAACAACCTAAACAACCTATGCTACCAAGACTTGATGAGGTACCAAAACCATGCATAAACAATTGGTAATACCGAAACCTTGGGAAGGTTTCGGCATTTTTGGAACTTACAGAGACAGTATTGAAACCAGAGCTACCGAAACGATTCTTATATATTTTCTTTGTTCATTTTCGGTTAAAGCAGTGTCTGTGTGAGTGTACCGGAGTATATATATATATATATATATATATATATATATATATATATATATATATATATATATATATATATATATATATATATATATATATGTGTGTGTGTGTGTGTGTGTGTGTGTGTGTTAATGTATAGATAGAAAAGTAAAAGACAACCAACCTTTTATTTTACACTTTAAACATAAATATGTGTAATCATTTAAATATATACATGGTTTATAAAATCAATATGATTGCATCAAATTGAAAGTGTATGTACATATAAATGTGATCGTTTATAACGTTCTTGCAAATGATAAATTCTTGACAGTTCAGATAAATTCTGAACAAAGTAATAAACGCTTTAAGTTCTTGAAAGTGGGTCAGAGTTTGAAAAGCAAAGCCAATGTCCTGAAAGTCAAAGATAAAATCCTGATATAACACAGGTGGTGGATTTAATCTGCTTGATAAAGTCAACAGTTCAGCATAAACCAGTACCTGTGAGTTATAGATATTCAGTTTTACATGCTAGATTCTGGTTCAGACATATTGTTGATGATAGTTTGTTTTGTCATTCATACATGCTCACCTGGATTGTGTCCTATGCTTTCATTATTGCTCACATCTTCGATTTATTAATTCAGCTTAGCATGATTTTCCTTGTTGGTCTATTGTTCTAGATCTTGCTATGTCACCAGTTCTATTGAACTTGGTAATGATTACTCCGATGCTCCCCCCCATGATGATTGCTGGTAGCTAGCCTAGTATGAATGGACAGCTACTACTAAAAGCGTGAGCGTGGCCTGGACATCATCCAACTCTATGACTACTATGTCTCAATCATGAGTAGCTGTAGCGGCAGTCAAGACATATCACGCTAGACCTATTATCCGCTTGATTAAATGCATGTAATTTGAAAATTTATATTCTCACTATGCATTGCTTATAATTGTTTTTTAATCATTTTACAAGAAAAGATAAGAAAAAAGCACCTGCTGGACCTAGTTCTTAGGTCTTTCAAGAATCAAGTTGAAGTTTTCTATAGATTACTACTCAACAAGCTTTCGGTACAGATTGGCAAATGATAACTGTGGTGGTCTGGGTAGATTTGATTCGATTGTATGATGACATGAATTAGATTAGCCTTGTACCCTTTATAAGTTTAATTTGAAAACTATAATTCGTACTTAAAATTGTATTAAACTTAATCCTAAATGTTTATACATGTAATTTGAAATTCCTCAATATAATTACTCTATCTTAGTTTAATTGATATCGTGTTGCATTTTGTGGGAGCTAGACTCTGAGAACTGCCCCGTAAAGGGAGGTCTTCACAAAGGTCATCAGACTTTTCGAACTTAATTAAGTTCAAAGATACTGTTTATTTGAATTTAAGTGAATTCGAAGGTGATTAAGTTCGTTCGAACTTAATCAAGTTCGAATCACTTAAATTTTTTCCAAAATTGATTTCTAACATTTTGAACATTTTGCTGTGTGTGCATAAATGGCTAATCGTGCTTTCTATAAGAAGCATAATAAGATCATGACGATAAACCTTCAAGCAGCAGAGGCGCAGCCTTATCGTCAAATATTGGAGTTTCTTTTTAAGTCTAGAGTTGCATACGCATTGACTCAGAATCCTACGATCTTTCAGTTCTATATCCTCCAGTTCTGGCAATCATTGCATGCCGACAGCTCAGTAGTGCCTCCGCTCTTGAGGCTACAGTCAGCGATCAACCGATTTCGTTTTCAGCTGATCATCTGAAGACAATTCTACAATTAGGCACTGTTGATTCAGGAAGATGGCCCTATTGATTTTCCGACACCATAAGGCAAGCGACCTTTCTAAGGATGGGACTCAGGACATCACTAAAGCGTTCTATGTAAAAAGTGGCGTTATAGGCCCATGGTGATACCTGATGTACGTTAAGATGGTATGTTTTGCACCGAAGAAGGCCGGATTCGACACGATGATCTCAGAGCTTCAGTCAGGGATGATATCGTTGATAAACACCAAGCCTTTTAGCTTTTCAGGCTTTTTCTTTGGGGAATTCGTTCATCAAATCGCCGCTCCTGCACGCGAATGATTTTTCATGTACCTTCGGTTTGTAATGATGATAATAAGGCACTTTTTGCCAGATCTTCCAATGCTGCCAGAACAAGTTGCAGTAGCAGCTATAGATAAGAGAATTTTTGCGGATTGCCAATCGTACAAATGAAGAACAGCCGAGCAAGGGAGGCCTCAAATGAGTTCACTATTCGGCCCCAGATGTTGAAGAATGGGAACTTGAAGCACCACAACAGCAAGCACCGGCTCAACAAGCACCAGTTGCTCAGACAGTTCTGCCACCACAAACAACGGCAGCGGCAGCTCAGCAAGCACCGACTTCTACATCGGGACCCCAAGCTGACCCGAGATTACAGACGTTGGAAGAGATTTTTGCGCAGGGCGAGGCAGCTCAGGAAAACATAGCGGAGCAGCTCATTAATGAGATTCTTGAACAGCCTACTGAGTGGAAGACATTTTCAAGGATATTGAGGACTACCAGCCGGAGCAAGCATAAGGGGCTGTAGAGTCAACCACTGATTCAGAATCAGATTCAGATTCTGAAGAAGTCTTAAGGGAAGCTGCCAATCAACCAACAACGTTCGAAACACATGACACTCTGCTGGTTGTACACAATAAGAAGATGACTTGTACTACTTCCAGTCTTTGAGATGAAGATGAAGGAGACGAAGACTTTGTTTTGGAAGAAGAGGCATTGGTGACTAGGCAACAAAGAGCCAAGCGCTAATGTCTAGCTCAAGACGCTCCATCCACCTCAGTCGCCTCTCCAACCGTCACAACAACCGCTCCATCCACATCAACAACCGCTTCATCATCATCGACTGTAGTTGCGTCCTCATCTACCGCTAGAGATTCTCAATCATTCAATAAATTAAAAACAAAAGTTGATCTTCATACAGTCCAACTCTTTCAGCTATCGAAAGTGGTAAGTGAGCTACAGCAATACAATACACAGCTTGATATGAACAATGCAGAATTGCATAAGACTGTAGCGGATCAACAAGAACTGACAACTACACTACGTGGCCTCCTGGAGCAGATTTTGAAAGATCGTGCTTCTCAGGGGGAGAGTAGTTGTAGAGATGATCAGTTGAGGGGAAGTCGTAGAAACGATGAAGGAGGTGACCCCGATGCTCAACAGAAGGACAATGAGCTAGCAGATCTTTCACATGAGACTGCTCAGCAAGCTGATATTCAGGAGGAGCATGGATCATCAGGCTCAGGAGCTGATCAAGGAAAAGGCAAGTCTCCCGAAGCTTTAGAGTTTATTGAACAAGAAATGATAGGAGCCTTGGCCGGATTGGATGATGAGGATGTGAGGTTTGATTTCGAAGATTTCATTGGTTAGGGGGAACTTGAAGAAGGAGAGTTCATACCTGACGATGTTCTAGACTAGAAATCAGATGATGAAGTATTAGAAGATGAAGATGAAGATGATAATGTTGATGAAGTATTCATTCAAAAGCAGCCTCTCACGGAGATATATGAGAATGAGAATCAGAATGTGATAGACAATGATATGCTAAAATTCGCAGACAATGATGAATCATAATCTGATACAGCTGACAGGGAGCTGTCCAAAGAGGAGAAAGGAGACTATGGGTTAAGAAAGAAGAAAAGAAGGCTGACATGGCAGTAAAGAAGAAGATGAGGCTACCAAGTCCCGGAAAGCTATCAGGAGGCATTCTTAGCTGGTTCTTTGATAGGGAATTGCAGCTTTTTGTTCTTAAAAAAAGAGATGGGCTTCAGTATTTAAGGAGAAAACTTAAAGTATTTAATACATTGCCTAAATGTGAAGTGAAAGAGTTGGCCTGGAAAGAATTGATCAACCTAGCAGACGACCCATATGCTGAAGTTGTTGCTAAGATTATAAGGAGGGAGGGTCAATCTGGAAGGTTCCAAAGGCTTAAGCCAAAATCTGGTAGAAGAGTGGTGGATGAAACAAGAATAGATCCTCTTACTGGGAGACCATGGGCTAAGATGGTTTACAAACCAGTCAGATGCTTGAAGAAGGTTCCATTAAAGACAATGCCATAGGATATCCTGAAGAATATGAAGTGGTGGTACGTTGACAATGAAACAGCTGAAGCCATAATGGAGGATGAAGAAGAGTAGGTAATTTTAAGGTATATGACCCCTTGCACCTTGTCAACCTGTCCAAGGATGACCTGCAGAAGCTTCATGATCAGCCAATTTTCTATCATGAATGCTGGAGATCTAAAGGCGGGAAGTTTCAGAAGGTTGTGAAACTTTATGTGGAGAAGGGACTACATGCAGGAAGTAGTTTAAATAAGCTTAGTTCTATAGTCTAATGAATATCTTACTAGAAGCTATCATCAAGGGGGAGTCTGTTGGTACACCCTGTGTGACGATAGTAGTCTTGATATGTAATAGATAGTCATTTATAATAGATGAGGCTTTATTAATGCAAGTTATGTCTGTTAATTCATAATTGTGTATGATGTCTACATTTGCATGTTAAGTTCTAGAATGTGATGTTAAGTTCTAGACTTTGAAGATAAGTTTTAAGGCTAGGCCTCGAACATATGCCAACCTAGACGAACTTAGTGAAGCTATGTTAGTAGGGTATTGGGCATGTTCATGGGCTTGGGCCTAAAAGAACTTAACTGGTTTAGTTAGAACTTAACTGATTAATTAGAACTTAATCCGTTTTATTTTTACAATCTTTGAGAATTATGATTTCAGGAGTTTTGCAAGTGCACGTGCAAGCAAGAAACTACTCAGAGAGTCTTTCTTGGAGCAATACACCGTGTGGGGTGGTTTCTTACATCGGCCAACATCGTGTTCGGCTCCGTGTTCCGTGCGTGATCGATCCGTTAAGCGTCTAACGAGGATTCCGTACTCGTTGGATGGCGTCGTGTCAAGATTAGATCCGTAGATGTGGTGACCTTACCCTTGCACCTTGTCAATCTATCTAAGGATGACTTGCACAAACTTCATGATCAGGGAATCTATTTTGATGAGACTTGGAGATCTGAAGGCAGGAAATATCATAAAGTTGTCAACGTTTGTGTTGAACAATGACTACATGTTGGTAGCAGTTTAAATAAGCCTAGTTTTGTAGATTAATAAATATCTAACTAGAAGCTATCGTCAATGGGGAGTCTGTTGGTACACCTTGTGTGACGATAGTAGTCTAGATATGTAATAGATAGTCATATGTAATTGATAAGGCTTTATTAATACAAGTCATGTGTGTTTGTTCATGATTGTGTATGATGTCAACATTTTCATGTTAAGATCATGATTGTGTAGATAAGTTCTTATTGTCATGCACTTATGAGAATAAGTTCTTATGGCATCAGGCCACAAACTTAAGTCACACAAGTTCGTACAAACTTAGCTGGCCTAAGTTCGTATGTGCTTGGGCTTGAACTTATAAGTTTGTGGGCTTGGTCCTTGCATGAACTTATGTGGTATATTATTAACTTATTCAGTTATTTTCAATAACTTTTGGAGAAATCCAATTTCGGAGTTTTGTGAAAGTGCACGTACAAACTAGAAGTTGATTTCAGAGAGTTTGAGGAGCAATACATCATGTGGGGTTGGTATCCTATCGGCTACCAATGTGGTCGGCTCTTTGTTCCACGTGTGATCGATCTGTTAAGCGTCTAACGAGGATTCCACACTCGTTGGACGACGTCGCGCCTTGATCCGATCCGTAGACTTGGTAACCTTACAACGGGTAGATGCCCGCCGCTGGGACTGGATGCCCAATACCCTCCAAGAATGGAGGCGAGAGGATGGGAATCCCCTTCAAGTTTGACGTCGGAGGACCATCCTTCGCACCGAACCCGCCACTCACTCAGGAGCCCGCTGAACAGACAGTGCCCCTACTGGTGGCAAGAGCCACCCGACACAATCTCCTGATCCGGCTACTCAACCAGGACATCGGGGAGATCACTTCGAGGATCGAGCGTGAAGAGATGCAGAATAGAAATATCTACTAGGCCATCCAGCACGCTTTAACCATCCAACAAGACAGACGAAAGAAACGACGTCAGAGACTGGCCGAATGCGAGGTACGCAAGGAGGCGCTGACACAACGACTCAATGCCCTGGAGCAGGGAGGGACCCCCTATCTCTCCCACACTTACTGCTCTTCTATTATTGTAATTATAAGAACTATATTTACGATTAATGTATGTGATTAAGTTAGAATATAGGACTTGAAATTTTTCGAGTAACAACCCGACCCCTATGTAAGAAATTATGTATCTAGCCCTTATTAATGAAAAATTAAGTTTAACTATGAATCGGTGTTTAATGTTATAGAACTGTATGCCTTAAGAAAATTCAAACCTTTAAGACTCAACTTCTCACACTATGTTCTTCTGTTTAAACATTAAGATAATGTCTCCGAAAAGAGCCATGAACATTGCGAAGATCGAGCAACTGGTCGCACAACGAGTGGCAGCAGCTATATCCAGTTACGTAACCAACCGTCATAGCACCGCAAACGGTGACGGAGAAGCAAGCCATACTATGGGAGTGGCTGACTCAACTCAGAAAGGGTGTGGCATAAAAGGATTTTTAAGTTGTAAGCCCCGATGCTTCAACGGGACTGAAGGCGCTGTCGGACTGGTTTGCTGGTTCAAGAAACTAGAATCCGTCTTTCGCGTCAGTGGATGTCTAGAAGACGAGAAAGTTAAGTTCGCTACCTACACTCTTCAGTTCGGTGCATTGACTTGGTGGAATCGTATGTCCAGTCTGTTCGACACGGCCTATCAACTCGCCTGGACTGAGTTGAAACAAATGATGACGGATGAGTACTTCTCCCGGAATGAACTGCAAAAGATCGAGTCTGAGTTCTGGAATTTGCCGATGAAGGGAACGGATGTCGCTGGGTACACAAACCATTTTCATGAATTGAGTCTCTTGTGCCCACAAATGGTTATCCCCGACTACAAACGAATCAAACGCTACATTCGGGGACTCGCTCCCCAAATTCAAGACAATGTCACCGCCTCCAACCCCACAACAATTCAGAGCGCCATTCGAATGGTGAATAATTTAATGGATCAAGTGGCCAGGAGAATGGAGGCTATGCCATGGGAGAACAAAAGAAAATGGTAATACAAATCAGGGAAAGGTTTGAGCTCACAATCCAAGAAGCCCGAAACCATCAAAGAATTCGTTGCCAGGGCTGAGCCAAGGAAGGGCTATACCGGCAACAAATCATTGTGTAACCAATACACCTACCACCACGTAGGTCCCTGTCCAACCCCTTGCGGGAGATTTAGGAGACTTGGTCATCTGACACAGGATTGTAAGTATAACGCCAACGGAAACAGCTGCGGCATGCAAAAAAGCTGCTTCGAATGTGGGACAGCTAGGCATTTCAGGAAGGATTGCTCAAAGTTGAGGAATGGTGTTCGAGCTCAAGGGAGAGCATTTACACTGGGAGCAGGAGATCCCTATCAAGACCCTAACGTAGTAACGGGTACGTTTCTCCTTAACGATATATATATGCTTATGCACTGTTTGATACCGGGACTGATAGAAGTTTTATATCTGCTATGATTAGTGAACAAATGAATGCCACTCTTTACCCATTAGACAATGCTTATGCCGTAGAACTAGCTGACGGAAAGTTGATTAAAGAAAATAGTATAATTAAGGAGTGCACATTAAAATTGGCAGATCATCCCTTTAAGATAGACTTGATGCCTATTGAGCTCGGATGTTTCGAGGTAGTTATTGGCATTGATTGGTTATCACACAATCATGCTGAGATCCTATGTGGTAAGAAAGTGGTTCGTATACTGCTTAAAAATAAGAAAGTCCTAACAGTCCAAGGAGAAAGAAAGAATCACCAGTTGAACGTCATCACTGGTTTAAGAACGCTGAAGTACCTTCGAAGAGGTTGTCAAGCAGTATTAGTTCATCTAGTGGAAAAGGAGTCGAAGGAGAAGAGACTCGAAGAAATCCTGGTAGTTCGTGACTACCCAAAATTCTTCCCTGAGGACTTGCTTGGGCTTGCACCAGCTAGGCAAGTAGAATTTCAGATTGACTTGTTGCCTGGAGCTGCACCTGTCGCACGAGCACCCTACAGATTGGCACCATCTGAGATGCAAGAGCTATCCAATCACCTATAAGAGCTTATGGATAAACGATTCATCTGACCGAGTTCCTCACCTTGGGGAGCTCTGGTGTTATTCATAAAGAAGAAGGACGGATCTTTTAGGATGTGCATCGATTACCGCAAGCTGAACAACTTAACGATCAAAAACTGATACCCTCTTCCCAGAATCAACAACCTATTCGATCAACTACAAGGATCCAGCTACTAATCTAAGATTTATCTTCCGTTTGGATATCATCAAGTTAATGTGCGGGAGGAGGATATTCAAAAAACAGCTTTCAGAACTCGTTATGGACATTACGAGTTTCAAGTAATGCCATTCGGTTTGACCACCGCACCAGCCGTATTCATGGACCTTATGAATCGAGTGTGCAAACCGTATTTGGACAAATTTGTAATTGTGTTCATAGACGATATCCTCATCTACTCTCGAAGCAAATACGAGCACGAACAACATCTTAAATTAATTCTAGAGCTTCTAAAGAAAGAACAGCTATATGTCAAATTTTCTAAGTGTGATTTTTGGCTGCGAGAAGTGAAATTCCTTTGGCACGTAAGCAAAAACCAGGGAATACAAGTGGATCCAACAAAAATCGAGGCCATTAAGAACTAGGCAACCCGTAGAACTCCAACGAAAATCTGTTAGTTCTTAGGTCTTGCCGGTTATTATAAGAGATTTATTAAGAACTTCTCAAAGATAGTTGGTTCTCTAACGAAATTGACTCGTAAGGACGTAAAATATATTTGGGGTGAAGATCAGGAGACAACATTCCAACTATTGAAGCAGAGATTGTGTAGTGCACCTATTCTATCCTTACTGGAAGGAACAGAAAATTTCATGGTCTACTGCGATGCCTCACACAACGGGTTGGGTTGTGTGTTAATGCAAAAAGATAAGGGTATTGCTTATGCATCGCGAAAACTCAAGGTCCACGAGGTGAACTATATGACCCATGACCTGGAGCTTGGAGCAGTGATATTTGCTCTTAAGATATGGAGGCACTACCTTTACGGTACTAAGTGCACGGTGTTTACAGACCACAAGAGCCTTTAGAATAATCTAAATCAGAAGGAGTTAAACATGAGACAACGACGCTGGGTTGAGCTACTCAGTGATTACGACTGCGAGATCCATTATAATCCGGGCAAGGCAAACGTTGTAGCTGATGCCTTGAGCCAAAAGGAATGGGTTAAGCCCTTGAAATTCTGATCTTTGGTCATGACTATACAGTCAAACTTGAATTCTCAGATTCTCGAGGCACAGAAGGAAGTAGTGAAGGAAGTAAATCTGCTAGATGAAGCCTTGAGAGGCGTGGATAGACAAGATAAGATATGCTATTCATGAACCGGATTTGGCTACCAAAGTTTTGAGGGTTAAGGAAGCAAGTCATGGATGAACGGCATAGGAAAAGATATGCTATTCAACCAGTATCTGATAAGATGTATCGTGACCTGAAGAAATTGTACTGGTGGCAAAACATGAAGGCTGACATTGCTACGTATGTCAGCAAGTGATTAACGTGTTCGAAAGTTAAGGTGAGCAACAGAAACAATCAGGCTTGTTGGTATAACTGTAAATAACCGAGTGGAAGTCGGTGAAAATAACCATGGACTTCATCTCGAAGTTGCCAAGAACTTCTGGTTGTTATGACACCATTTGGGTGATTGTGGATCGACTCACAAAGACTGCACACTTCTTGCCAATCAAGGAGATTGATAAGATGGATAAGTTAACCCGAATCTATCTTAATGAAGTTGTCTCAAGCCATGGAGTCTCGGTATCGATCATATCCGATAGGGGCAGCCGATTCACGTTAGAGTTTTGGCAATCATTACAAGAGGCGTTGGGTACACGCTTAAATATGAGCATAACTTACCATTCACAAACCGACGGTCAAAGTGAAAGGACCATTCAGACGTTAGAGGATATGCTAAGGGCATGTGTGAGAGATTTCGACAAGAGTTGGGATGTACACCTACCGTTAGTCGAGTTCTCCTGCAATAATAGCTATCACTTGAGCATTAAAGCTACTCTGTTTGAGGCACTTTACGGGCGAAAGTGTCGATCGCCGATTTGTTGGGCTGAAGTAGGGGATAGTCAAATCACCGGCTCTGAGATCATTCACGAGAGTACCAAAAAGATAGTACTGATTCGGAATCGATTAAAGATCGCACGGGATCGGCAGAAAAGCTATGCAGATTTTAGACGGAATGATTTTGAATTCCAGGAGGGAGACCAAGTAATGCTGAAAGTCTCGCCTTGGAAAGCCGTGGTCCGTTTTGGGAAACGAGGAAATCTAAATCCTCGTTATATCGGGTCATTTAAGATTTCCAAAAGAATTGGCCCGGTACCCTACCGAATCAATCTGCCCCTAGAGCTAAGTAATGTACATAATACCTTCCACGTGTCCAACCTAAAGAAATGCTCGTCCGATGAAACACTCGTCATACCCATGGATGAACTGCATAGATGATAAGCTGCACTTCATTGAACAACCCGTAGAAATTATGGACCGAGAAGTCAAGCGGCTAAAACACAGCTGCATAAGTATAGTAAAGGTCAGGTTGAACTCTAAGCGTGTCCCTGAGTTTACATGGAAATGCGAAGATTAGTTTCGTGAAAAATACCCTCAGTTATTCTCAAGTGCTCAATCAGTGGAGAACGCGAGCTAATTCCGGGACGAATTTCTCTTAACAGAGGGAGACTGTAACATCCGGAACAAAGTCAGGTTAGCAACTATAACTTAACAGTAGTTTTTAGCACGTTATAACCTAATCAGTGGTCATTAACAATTAATCATGGTGATTAAAAAATTTCATAAGGATATTCATCTCAATTACATACAATTTCATCGGTGCGATGAAACGACAAATTAATTAATCCGATTGACTTACGATATGATGGATTAATTCAACCAAGTACATAAATAAATTAAGATTTGTGACACTAATCATGCATTTACAAACTTACTTAACATTAATTATGCAAAACTAAAACAATCCATTAAACTAATGCATTTATAAGTATTTATGAATTTACAAAAAAAAAAAGAGAAATACAAGAATACATTTTAAATACTTTTATACAAAAAAAATGAAAATACATTATCAAATCCTCTAAAATCCAGCCACTAGCTTGTACTACATAGAGTTTGACTTTTTTTTTATTTGAAACACCATAGACAATCACAATCACAATCACATCTTTATCACTATCCTCTTTCAATGCATCAATGATCTCACACTCAACCTCCACTTTCACCATCATTTCAAGATCTTTTTCCACTCTGTAAATAGAGATCATTTCAACTTCATTTCACTCACAACTTGCAAAAGAAATCTTCTCTTTCTGTCCTAAAAATCGGCCACCATATGCACACACACAACATTTCAAAATTTTTAGTGTTCTTTTTGGTGAAATCTTTCAAGATTTCAACTTCTACTTGATTTCATACTTATAATACCTCAAAGTAAGTAAATACTAACTCATTAAATCTTATATTTATATTTATATAAGTCTTGCATAATATATATAATCACCAACAACAACAAAGTTCATTAAAACTCAAGTTAATAAACAACTAGTTTTGTTTTTAAGTTTCTTTTCTTCAAATGTGTTTATAAATATATAAACACATAATGTAAGTATAGATAATATGAAAAAAAGTTATATAAATGTGTTTCATAGCCTTTTATACATGTGGTTTAACAACAAAGATCACAATTTGTTTCAAGGTTATGAAATCCGGATTTTCGGCAGAAATATTACATCGACTTTGAAAAAATCATAAATAATTCAAAACTTAACCAAATGAGTTGATTCTTGTTTCAAAAGTTATATCTATGTCTTAACTAAATATCTGGAGGTTTTCATAATTTAATTTTGAGTTTTGAACCCCCAAATATTATTTGGGAACCCGGAAGTTTAACAGTTCAAAAATGGCCAACATAGGGTTTTTAACGAGCCTTTTTCCTAACCTAAACACCTTGAAAAATGGCCTCTCTTAGCTTGTAATATTCTTTGTACATAGTAGTTTTAGGACTATGAATATGAAAGCCCAAGTCATTTTGGAGCTTGGTCAAAAACAGCCACCAATTACGTCGAAAAACCTCGTAAAAAGCTGGAAAATTATATATATAAACTTGACGTTTTTAAGTCGGTTTTATTTATGAACTTGTTAAGTTGGATGATTTAAAAACATAAAAACTAACATACATGCATATGATCACCCATCAACAACGCAAATCTTATTATTATGCTCATATTTGTCATCACACTTACGGTGAGTCTTCATTGCCCCTATTTTTAACGTTACGTTTTGGGGTAGAAATACATGCTTCATTTTCATATGGACACAGAAACTGCTTTATTTCTTTTATGTATTACACATGTGGTCCCATCAGCCCTTAGATCATGGACCGTTAGTTATATTTTTGTGTAATCGCGAATACATTATGGATAGATCTATCAGGATTAATGTCCCCCACCTAGGTTCGTCGCTCCAACTCCTAAGGGGTGCATATATATTTAACATTATAGTATTACAGAAGGGAATACTGCACAGGGCAAACTAATAATTAAGTTACAGTTGCATGATAGTTTTATGTAATACATAATATGTAATTTGTGCTTTTATAAATTCAAACTCAACTGTTGACATCCATACAAGTCATATTTTGTGTAAACTTATGAACTCACCTACAATATTGTTGACGTATTTTAGCGTGTATTTTCAGGTAATTAAGGCACGTGCACTGCATCGGAAGAACTCCAAGGCTTCCGTACTTTCGAAGTCGCATATTTTCAAACCTCAGAGATTTTTGGACGATAGTAATATTTCTTTAATTATGTATTGAAATCTCCGTATGTTGCGAACTATTTTAAATCTTTATTTGACTATGTTAGGGACAATATTTGTAGAGCTGAAATGAATATTACTTTAATAATTGTGTTCATCTCTAAGGGGGAGAATGTTGGGAATAAATAATAGAGATGAAACAATTATATTGTATATAATTGTAAATACTCAATAGATTAGGGGTTATATGTGTAAATACACAATACTTGTGTACTGTGTATAAATAGAAATGTATGCTACGCATGCTGTAATGAATCGAAGATTTCACACACACATATGGATCTGATTTAGAGAAAAAGTAGGATTGCTTTGAAAAAAAGCCGAAACCTCCAATGTGAATGCATGTTGAGAGAATTGCTTTGCAAGTCACCAAGAACCGAATGTAATATCTTTTCTCTCAACTTAATCATTCAATATATTGTATTGAATTGTTAATTGTTCATATATTGTTTAATGTTGATATGAATTGCATAAAAAGTGAATTCACAATTGGTATTAGAGCCAGGTTTGGCTGAATTTGAGTGAATTTTGAATCTGAAATCGTTTTTTTTAGAACACTGTTATATTCATTTTTTTTGAAAATCCGTAAATCAATTGAGGATTTTGATTCTATGGATGAAATGATCTGATATTTGGATCGAAGGTGCGACTTTTAAAGACGAATTCAATGATATAAGTATCAAATTTTAATTCCAAACACACAGAATTTAATTGAGAATTTTCAGATTTTTTGAAAAAGTGTGTGTTCTTGAGGTTTTTGGTCGATTTTTGGTTTTTAATCGAGAATTAGACAAAGTGATTTCACAAAAGTTGTTTCTGCTATCAAAACGAACCTTCGAAATCAATTTGAGGTCATTTCATGGATTTTTGTTGAAAAAGTTTGGATCTGATCTTCTTTTTTGTTGAAAAATGATAAAACTCGGGCATAACTAAATTCATAGTGTAATTCGAGTTTTATAAAGAAGGGATTCGAGATTTATAAAGAAGGCATTCGAGTTTGATGAATGCTTCATTCGAGTTTTATGTATGCTTTATTCGAATTTTATCCTTAAATGATCGAGTTTATTTCTTAATTGATCGAGTTTGATATATGCTTATTTCGAGTTTGATTCACTGTGTATCGAGATTGATTATACATTCATCGAGTTTCATGCTTTATGATTCGAGTTTTAAGCCTTAATCATTCGAGTTTCATGTTTAATTGATCGAGTTTCAAGCTTAATTGATCGAGTTTCATTCCATTTCATTCGAGTTTAACATAAATTCATTCGAGTTGCATATCATATCATTCGAGTTTGATAATTCATCATTCGAGTTTGATCATTTATAGTTCGAGTTTCATCTTTCTTTGATCGAGTTTCAACCTTAATAATTCGAGTTTCATCTCATATCATTCGAGTTTCATTCTTTTATCATTCGAGTTTGACTATATGACCTATTCTGTTTAAATTGGTCATAACTTTTGACTGGAGCATAGTTAGAAGGCCTACCATACGTCAAATCGAAGCTTAAACAGAGAGCTACATTTCTACCGGGTAAATTTTCGAGGCCCAATTCCACTCCAGAAAAAAGTTACGGGCATTTTTCTGCGGAAAAGCTGAAATTTCAAAGTCAAAAAGTCATTTCAGAGCTGATTTTTCACAAGTTATCATTAACTGAAATAGTTTTTCAAAGTTTTATCAGAATTCACTCAGTTTTTCCATAAAAGATCTTGGAATATTCATTTTTCTGCAATTCATAATGGTGTTTGAACAATTTTCAAAGTCTGAGCTGATTGTCAAACTTACTGAATCTGAAAAGATTCGTAAGAACAATTACGACATTCTTATTCAGTTAAATACTGATAAACATTTAGCGTTATGTGACGTACAAATACTGAATGAAGAAGTTCAAAGCTTAAAAGAAAAACAAAACTCTGAGAGTTGTACTCATCAATTGAAAATATCTGAATTACTTAAAGAACTTGATGAGCTGAAACAAGAAAATTTTCAGAATGCAACTCAACTGAAATATCTTTTGCCTGAAAGATCTGATCTTTACAAGAAAGTTAAGGATCTTGAAGATACACTTCTAAGACAAAACAAACTGGTCAGAATTGTATTTTAAACAAAAATGAAGAATTTTTTGCTCTTCAACAAGAGTTGTCTTAACTAAAGATTTGATTGAGAAGGAAAGACATGAGTTCTTACTTAAAGAACAAGATATTAAATCAAAATTTGAATTGTTTGAAGATGAAAGACAAATGTTCTTAATTAAAGAACAATCTTTTAAATCTGATTACCAATCATTTGAACATAACAGAAATTCAAATTTAGTCATTATCAAAAGTTTGGAAGATCAGATACTTCATCTTACAAAACAATTACATGTGTTTACTTCATCAACTGAGTCAAAGGTTAAGACCCCTTCTTCAGTATGTTTAAAATCCAATGTTGATCACTCTGGTTTGTCTTCTGAAAGTGATGTGAATCTAACTAACTCTGCTAAGTTTGATTCATCTTCAGATCTGAAACTTAAGTATCTTCTCAAGATACATAAAGGCAAAGACAAAATCATTGAAAATCTTGCGGTTAAGATTTACACAGGTGAAACTTCAAAGCCTAATGTTTTTAAAGTTTTTGGAAATACTGGTCCGTCTAATCAGAAAACATTTTCAAAGAAAACGACCACGTATTACCAAAAACAGGCCACAACCGGACAGTTTTTCAGGAAGAAGAGTTCAGAAAATTCTAATCATTCAAAGTCAAGTTTCTTTACACACTCAGATATCAAATTTTCAAATACTCAAAGAAATTTGTTTTCTGCTTTTGAAAAAGAAGCTGAAAATTATAATCTGCAATGGGTACCTAAACTCAAGTATAAGTGGGTACCAAAACCTGTTTTGAAATGGGTACCCAAGAGCGCTAACAAGTCTGGATCCAAATCTGTTTGGATACCAAAGACATCTTAAATTTTGCAGGTTATAGGTTTCTTATCATTTCTGATAAGGACCCGTTCTTCATTTCAATAGGCATTTTTTACATCAGATCAAGACCCGTGTTTCAACTCAAAATGGTTTTTAGTCATATCAGACTAGAATCCGGACTTCATCTCAAGAGGCTTCTACTCACAACAGAGTAGAACCCGATCTTCACTAAAATTGGATTTTGTACTTTTCAGTACAGAACCCAAGCTAATGGTTTTCAGTTACTTCAGACTGAAACCCAAGCTTCTGCGACAAATGGCTTCTAATCACTTCAGATTAGAACCCGAGTCTGAAAGACAAATATTTCTGGAATTCCTGCCCTGAATTCAACTCTAAAGCTGCATTGATTTAGAGGGAGTTTTATTTTTATAATTTTTTGCTCCTGATTTCATTTTTATGAGTTGACTAACTGTGTGTGCTTATTTCTAGGGGGAGTTTCAGACGCACTTTGACGATGACATTTTTCAAAACTGTGTGTGATTTTTCACGAAAATATTTGATACACACATAAAAATAATTTTTGAGCTGAAAAGAAATTTTTTTTCTGATTCTCTGAATATTTCATTGAGATTAATTGATCTAATCTCTTTGATGTTCATTATCTCATTTCTTCTGAGATTCTCTTTATTACAATGCTTCCAATTTATAATGGATTCTCTTTGTTATCTCCCAAGTGCTAATTCTTTCAAGAAAATCTGGTTCTTTTCATTTCATATATCAGATTTTCTATTTTTTTTATGATATCTCCCATATTCTTTGAATATAATCTCTCTGATATCCCTTGAGCTTCAAAGCTGAAAATCTTTCTGCTGACTTCGATTATGCACCAATCTGAGTGATAGGCATAAATTTCGCTTCTATGGTCTAACCAGAACCGGAAGACCTACCCAAGGAGCAAACCATCTATAGTTTGTGTGGGTGAGGGTTCTTTAGGTTTATTAGTTGAGAAGTGTCAGTTATCACGGCATACTGACAGGGTCGAGCAGAGGTAAAATGTAAATGAGTGGGATATTAAAAGGCGATGGCGGTGCATCAGATTATGCTTTTCGTATAAAGCTGACTGAATTTAATTCTGAAAAGTGAGCCGGAGGGAGCTAGGTTGAAAAATGCTGAGAGCTGAGAGTTGAGAAAGGATTTGAAGAAAAGATAATCCTATCCTACACTGTGTCTGCTGGGTAAACCACATAATCTATCAAGCCCTAGGCGACTTGATATTGAAAAAGACGTCATGGACGCAGTGACGCATGCACTTAACCCCACCAACTACTCAGTTATCTCTCAAAAAATTTCTGTTTCAATAATTATGGAGATATAACACATTTCTATCGATATATCATTTGGATATTATTGATATTGAAAGAAGGAAGACATTTGCTCCGGTCTCCCACTTCATTTGATGCACATTGTGTCTAGAGCTGATTATATACTCTTTTATGACACATCGAGTCTGACAGTCTGCGTGACTATAAACTGCTAGTCCAAAGTGACTAAGCCGGAACAAATATGAGTGATTCTTTCATGATAAAGGATTTCACGATGACTATTTGGAAATCCTACCAGTGTTACTATCATGCCAGCGCTGAACGTAGGTCACATAAATTTTGTCTATTGTGTAAACAGCAATCATATGTGGACCTGGACCCATTTTTTCACAAAATGAATGTGTTTCATTTTCCCCAAAGTTGTAAAGCTTTGTTTTTGTTCTAAAAAGATATAGTATCAATTCGAGGGGGAGTGAAATTTTTTAGGAAGAGTGAGTTAGGTTGGTTTTGTATAGGGGGAGAGGATATTAGTTTGAGAGGGAGAAAGTCAATT
>JAANYP010005779.1:0-126186 GCA_020465985.1 Centrapalus pauciflorus | reverse complement strand
ATATATATATATATATATATATATATATATATATATATATATATATATATATATATATATATATATATATATATATATATATATATTAGATTAGTATAAATGTAAGATTTTTACTACTATTAATATAAACTTATTTAACATGAAAGCAATATAATAAGGTTGGGAGAAGTGAAATACGTTTTTATTAATATTAATATTAAATCATTTAATATCAGATAAATAATTAGTTTAATGTAAAAAAATATTAAAATCATCTTTAGTTCCTTTATATTTTATTTTTCAATTAAGTTTAATCAATAATATAATTAAAAAAAAGTATTTAGTTCCATCAATAATGATTACATGAATTTATGACATGAACATTTTTTATAAAAATATTTAACTTCTTTACTTAATTCGATAAGTTGCAGCATATGTTACTAAAGTCTATATAATGAACTACAATGATATTTATTTAAATCATAATAGTGTATTTTATTTCAATTCGATTTGATAACTATAGTCATATAACAATAAATTCCATGTAATAAGTTATACGGGTAATTTATTTAGATCAAAATAATTAAATTTATTAGTTAATGCAAAAAAAAAAAACATGTGTTATTGAGTAGATCACAGGAACATTTAATATTTTCACTGACTTAATTTGTTTAATACCAAAAAATAGTCATGGAAGTCATTTATTTATTTAATTTAGTAAATCGCAACATGCGTCAACTAACATTTATTTACATATGATATACATCATTTATTTATTTAATTTAATTTCAAAACACCACAAAGATAATATGAGATACTAAGAATATGATAATAATTTATTTCATTAAATTAATATGTAAGTTACATATTTTATTATTTTATACCTAAATAAGTTAACAAAGAGGAAAAAAATATTGTGTTACATTTTAATTTATTTATTTAAATTTAATATCTTTAATAACCAAATTATCTTACCAAAAAACGTAATTCATAAATCTCCTTTAAATGACAAGAGACTAAAAATTTTATTTGCAAATAGTATATTAAAAAAAATATATGAAATATCACTCTTTGTAGATTTAAAATTTCTAACAAATATATTAATCTTTATAGAATCATAATAATGGTAATGATTTCATGTATATAGTAATTAATTCCATTTAATATATTACGTTGATCATTTTTTTATATATAATGCAAAACTATATTATTTAATTTGATAAGTTGAGTCGTATATTGATACTTCTATATAATAAATATAATTAGTATATATTTAGATTAAAAAATTAGTTTATTTTTAATTTAGTTTGATAAGTTGAGTCGTGTAGCGTAAATCTCATGTAATAACATATATTTTTTTAATGTATTAAAATTTTTAACATACTTACACGTTATATCTATATTTTAAGAAACAATTTTTTTTTTAATTTTTAAAAACTTTTATGAAAATATACGATTCCTTAAGTAGCCTTTAAAAATAAATTAATCAATAAATTAATCCAAACAAAATATATAATATAGAATTTTATGATTAAATATATTATTTTTAATTAATATATATTTAAATTAACACATAAAATAATTTTTTTAATATATATACTTACAAAAAATTGTAAGATATAATTTTTAATTTTTTAAAGAACTCTTTATGAATATATATAATTACTCAAATACCCTTTAAAAAAGAAGTTAATTAACAAATTAAACTAATAAAATATATAATCAATATTTTAATATTATTCATAAAATAACTCGGTCTGTATAAATTTTATTATAAAATGGACTCAACTTTGATACAACATGTTTAATATAAATAAATATTACTTGAAAAAAATACATATAACATAATATTATTGTTATTTATCACATGAATTTTAGTTACATAGATTCAACGTAAAACCTTATTAATATTCCTTTAAATTAATGTATTAAAAAAACTTCTAATATAATTACATGTTACATATAAACATTATGAAATATTTAATTAAAGAGTTTTTACGAAAGCATATAACTAATCAAATTACCTTTAAAAACAATTTAATTAAAATATATATAATTTAACATTTTAAAATTAATTGCATTATTTGTAGTTAAAATAAATACATTAATTTTTATTTCATAAAATGTGAAAATAATACATTAATGCATAAATCTTGAGTTTTATTAGGTTCAACACTACAACAAAGATGTGTAATTTTCACATATAATCAACCAAATTTACACACTTTAAAGTGTGAAGCATTATGATATTCGCGTTTGACCCTCGCGTGAGGAAATTAGGCGTGACAAATATTTTTATAATTTTCACGTTTTTAAACGTGAACAAATTGAACAAGTTTCACATTTTTTTATGCGAACAATCCTATGAAATCTACACGCTTTTAAGTGCGGACAAATTGGATAACTTTTCACATTTTTAATTGAAACAATTTAAATAAATATTCACATTTTGAAACGTGAAGATTTGAGTAGATTGTATACAACTAAAATTGTGAAAAGTTATCTAACTTGTCCACGCTTTTAAGCATGAAGAAATTAATTATCTTTTTATGTTTTTAATTGTATACAATTTAATTAAAACCACACACGTTTGTAGATAATGATAAACACCAAAACACACAAGCATATGTTTGTGATTAGAGAACCATTTATTATTATTGGTATGACATTTTCGGATCAACTAGTCAAGTATATAAAACCGAAATCAAATAAAGTGTACGTTTATTGACTTTAAACTGAGAATCCAAACACATATACATTTATTAAAGGTACTTGATCTATGTATTAAAATCTGTACTTATACATGACAAATGAACATAGCTAATATCAACTACAAATTGCTAAGTGATCAGGATGAACAAGTCCACATACAAATGTCATTATCATGCTTATTATTAAAGGCCAAAGTTGTCTTATTTTCAGTCTGCTCCGACTTTAAGACTGGTGGCGATTGAAAGACAAGCCGATAAAAGCATTCAGCGAACATTTGCCCCTATTGATGGATCCAGTGAACTCCACAGCAAAATGCCTGTAGTAATAAATAAATCATGCTTTTGATCAAAAATCATAGCCCATCATGTAAACTAGTCAAATAACACATGTATTTTCAATCATGCTTTTAATCAACAATCAAAGCCCATCATATAAAGCAGTCAAACAATACATGTATTGCAGGATATATTCACAACCAATCTTTGTGACACCATTAGCAGTGGTTCCAGTCATGAAGTAAAAAAGGCATATAGTTTGTTCGGTACTAGAAAGAATATAGTTTGGTGTACCTTCTACAAAAAGTATCAGATAATACACCCGAACAAAGATGAAACCCTCTAGCTAATCCTGTAAAACATATATATAAGATACTTAAATAAACAACAAATATAATCAACAAAAAAAAACACATAAAGTACTTAACATTATTACCTGTCTGCCACATATGTCTTCGCTTGATGCACGAACACCAAACATTCCCTGAAATGCTGTTTGAAAAACTCGAAGCTCTCCTCTAAACTCATCAAGTGTCACATTCATGGACATGATTTGCCTATGTTGAGATTCGATTTGTTTATTTTGAGACTCGATTTGCTTGGTTTGAGATCTTACTTGAGCCAAGAGCATGCAAACTTGATCTTGAGTTGTTGAGTCCTCACTTCTCATTCTTCTTAATCCGTGACCAAGATCAGTCACTTGAGATTTTGTGACACCAGTCCCATATCCACGAGCTCGTCCCGGATTATCAGCACCCATTAGCTCTATCATATATCTCTTTCTATTCTTGATCGCGCTTCATGATCAAGAGAGTTGGTTCCAAGCTCAGAAACTTTTTTTGAAAGTTCTTGATGTGCTCGATCCTGAAACATTAAACAAACTTCGTTGTAACAAATCACCTCTCTTAATGTACTTTTATTTACAAGTTAAATTAAAAGCATTAAATAATTGTATACCAAGAGCTCTCTTGATGCATCTTCAACATAAGAACCTTTCTTCGTTTGATGAACAATGTCAAAAAACTCAACATCATTAGGTTGTCTCTTGTTTTTCAATTTCTATGGATTAAATAGACGAACGACAAAACATGAATCAGTTTTGTTTTAATAGAAAGAATGTTATATGAAACTAACATACTAAATGGTATACAATTATACAATAGTAGAAAGGACAACTAAACTTTTATGATTGCAAACTCACAAATTCATATTTCTTCCGTGCATAGCTAACATCACCAGTTGTGTGAATATGTATTTGATCACCTCTTGCCTTCTTCCCGTATTGCGATAGTTTCTACAATCCAATTAAGAATGGCAACATCATAAGCGGTTAGTATAAATAGTTTATTGAAATAAGAAAATAAAAATTACTACCTTTGTCATGGGTGTTCTTAGACGACTCTTATATAGCTCCCACTGATGATCAGCAAAGTAAGACGGTGCTTCGACTAAGTCAAGTCCCTGCAAAATCTCTTCTTCTGTATATTGTCCTGCTTGTGCACCATCTCCAATGTTATTAGCCTCATCCAACTTATTGGCCACTGATTTAAACAGCTTCAATTTCAACCTATATTTAAGGGCCCTAAACTTATCGTCGAAAATAGCAAGAAGGACCTTATCAACACTCTCTCTTTGAGGTAAAGAAAACTTTCTCTGCTAATTTTACACATAAATAGAAAATACATGAGAACTTATGAGTGTTTAAAAGTGAAGAAATAAAAGACGTAACAAAAGTGTATTAGAATAGAAAAGTTTACCCGAAGTTCTCCCATAAGCCTAACACCACAACGCGTCTTAATTTCTCGCCAATCTTTAGCTTCAGGAGGACAAAGGTTTGGTTGCTTTAAAAGTAAAGTCATGTATCTTGTGCACAACCCCCCTGCAGCTTTAATTGGTTGATGAAATTCGTTAACTGGAACCAGAACTTTTTCACCCTCTTTCATCCTACATACGTCATTTGTCGACATTTTTTGTGTCTTAAGAATATTCCCGTGCACATCTAAAGAAATATTAGCCATTGTTAGCAAAGAAATCAGAAAAATAAAGAATACTTCGTAGTAATATGTTAAAACTTACCTATTATCTCAACTTCAGTCAACAATTTCATCTCATTTTGATTAGGTTGTTGATGCTCGTGATCTAAAGGAGAAGACGATGACGAATGGTGCAAAATATGGTCTAATGAAGGTGGTTGAGACGATGAAGATGATGATGGGTGCATAGGCTCAAGTGATGGTGGTTCAAACGATGACGAAGAATGAGGCAAAGCAGGATCAGACGATGTTGGATGAGTAGATGAAAGCAGAGAGTTTTGGTGGATCGTAGAAAGAAAAGAAGGTTGATATGGTATGTAAGGGAAAGATGGTGAGCGATGCGAGTCTTCATGAAATTGACTATGTGTTTGTGAAGGTGATTGACAAAAAGAAATATTTTGAGTATGCTCGTTTTTATGTTGTTGAATAGTCTTTTTAGATCTAAACATCTTGCAAATAAAGTCTGTACACAATAAGCATGACTAAATTAATCCATAATCATATCAAGTTGTAAATGAACCAAATATAACATCTTATCAATTAGTAGCAGCACTAAGTTATTTAGCTGTGATTATCATGTACAATCAGAATTACAAGATATCCAAACAAGAAAAATGGTAGATAGATATGGCTTACCCAAATCTATAGAGCAAAAATGATCATGGGTTTTGGATTTCTACATATTTTGACAATGTCACCCATTATGATTTTCCTAAGTTCAAAACTTCAAATCGAAACATACAATTGATCAATTATGGAACCAAACAACTAATTTCAATGGAAAATACTAAATGAACATCATTAATCTCCTTACCTTATATCATTATGGCAAAACTTGAAATCTGAAAGTCTAACTTCAGTTTCACAAACAAGCTGAACACAATCAAATTCATGAAACGAAAAATATCGGTTAAAATGCAAATTTCGATCTAAAATAAAAAAATTGTCTAAAATGCGATTGAAATCATGAAATGAACCACAAAATTGATCGATTAGGTAATCAAACATTTGATTTCATTCGAAGTTACTAAATGAGCAGCATGAACGTCCTTACCTTATAGCATGATTGAAAAACATGGAATCTAAAAGCCTAAGAACTCCACTTTTCGCAGATAAGTTGAGCGCAATCAAATTCACGAAGTGAACGCAAGTATCGATCGAAAATGCAATTGAAATCGAATGAAGCAACTGAGGATTAAATGATCGCAGAGACAAGTGATTAAGGATCAACGATTAGTTCAGAAGCGATTAGGTAGATTGAGGGTTGAACCACAAAGCTTGCTGTATAGTATGCAGAACAATAAACAGATAGCAGATAAATATGCATATTAATAGATCAAATGTAAGATCCGACTAAGCTGGGCATCACCTGTACCGCAGTGTTCGCCTTCACTCACAAAAGTCTATTGAATTCCAAAGAAGTCATATAGAAGCAACCTATGTCTCAATTTCATATAAAACACGTAAACAAGAATAACTGTTACTCACAGTACTGAAAATGCTTTGAAATGCTCTGAAATGCTTTGCTCGGGCTTATCTACGCTTTATATTGCTTTATAATGCTTGCACTTGCTTATCTAGACTTTAATATACTCTGGCACTGGCTTTGACTCGCAACTGGGCTAAACGGCTTATGTATAATATCTGAAGTTTAATATTACAGAACATGTGCTAAATTAATAATGCTAGCTCAATATTCCAACATCTATCAGTCATAACTTCTAGCTAAATATTTTGCTTATTTATTTTGTTAATTTATGCGTTGTCCGTGAATTTTATCAATTAAATTCGAATTTAGGGGAGGGGGGGGTTCGAATTTGAGCATCAAATTCGAACACATAGGGTTAAACTCGAAAATAAACTCGAGAAAGGGAGTAAACTCGAATATGAATGCTAAACTCGAATATATAGACTCGAACATAGGGGTTAAACTCGAACAACATCTCGAATGTAGCTCTATTCGAGCTTGTTCTTGGCATTTCGAGTTTGTTCTACGCATACTCGAGTTTGTTCATAAGTTACAGCTTTAAACATGCATTTTCAAGTCTATAAATCACAAATAAGCTAAGTAATAAGCCTAGTTTTCAATTCTATTATATATACTCTACCGAACTCGAGCTAATACTTCATCAAAATAGCTTAAAATCGCATGAAAAGGATAAAATCGAATTTTACTTCAAAACCGAAAAATGCAGAAAACGAAAAGGGCGATTCTTACCTCAAAACCGTATGAAATCACACATGCAATAGCAAATCCGTGTAGTACTCTTCGAGATCTTTCCGATGACGTATAGAACTCGAGATTTGGCCGGTCGGTTTGGGAGAAAAGTTAGAGAGAAGTTTCGGGTTCTAGAGAGAGAAGCTCTGGAGTTGCTTGTTGGATTTTTGCAAAAGTGAAAGTGTGGAGCATCCGGCTCCTATTTATACTAAATCTCAAAATTACATCATTTTACGCAAATTGCTCAAAAATACTTAAAATAAAAATGCAAATAAAAAGCAAGGTGTTGTAGTATGAGCCCACCACGCTTGCACTTCGTCCTTGAAGTACCTAAGGCTCAAACAGATGCGGATATCGAACTCTCATGTCTTGCTCAGATTCCCAGGTCTGAAAAGTTCCGTGAGAAGTTCTCCATTGCACCAACACCATTGCTACTTCTCGATTTCTCAGCTTCTTCATCTTTGTCTCTAGAATGACCTCAGGCTCGTCACATTGCAGCTTCTCATTAATCTTATAAGTCAGATGATTGGCCCACTTTTCTCTGTCATCTCCTTTGCACTTCCTTAGTTGCGAAACGTGAAATACGGGGTGTATGTTGGCCAGTTCGCTCGGCAAGTCCAACAGATAAGATTGAGTTCCAACACGCTCGGTGATCTTGAAAGGACCAACGAATCGTGGTGCTAACTTGCCACGCTTGCTGAATCTGAACACACCTTTCATCGGCGAGACTTTCAGTACGACGTAATTGTCCTTCTGGAATTCTAAAGGTTTATGGCGTCGGTCGTGATACGATTTCTGTCGAGATTGAGCGGTTTCTAAGCGTTGGCGAATAATTCTGATCTTTTCATTAGTCTGTTGAAGTAGCTCGGGACCGGCGATTGGTGGTTCACCGGCTTCATGCCAACACGTAGGAGTTCGGCACTTGCGTCCGTATAAGGCTTCGAAAGGTGCGGCTTTGATGGATGAGTGGTAACTATTGTTATAAGAAAACTCTACTAACGGCAAGTGGTCGTCCCAACTACCGCTAAACTCAAGGACACATGCTCGCAGCATGTCTTCGAGCGTAAGGATCGTGCGCTCACTCTGGCCATCAGGTTGCGGATGATATGCTGTGCTCATTCTGATCTTAGTGCCTAATCCATCTTGCAATGCACTCCAGAACCTCGAAGTGAACCGGCTGTCGCGGTCTGAAACAATTGACAGTGGCACTCCGTGTCGAGTAACTATCTCGTCTATATACAACTTAGCTAGTTTCTCAAGTGAATAGCTTTCGCGAATCGGAATGAAGTGAGCGACTTTGGTTAGGCGATCTACGATAACCCATATTGCGTCGTGCTGTCTTCGCGTTGTCGGAAGCTTCGTCACAAAGTCCATCGTTATGTGATCGAACTTCCACTCGGGAATCGGTAGGGGCTGTAGACTGCCATAAGGCTGCTGATGCTCCGCTTTGACCAATCGGCAAGTAACACAATTATCGACATATTGGCCTACGTCTCTTTTCATACCGGGCCACCAATATTCGGCTTTTAGATCGTTGTACATCTTGGTGCTGCCAGGATGTACCGAGAAGTTAGAACAGTGGGCTTCCGAAAGAATTTTCTGTCGAACATCACCAAATTTGGGAACCCAGACACGATTTTTGAAAAGCTTCAAGCCACGAGGGCTATCGGTTAAGAATTGAAATTGCCCTTTCATGTCCTCAGAGTTGAGGTTTTCTTCTTTTAGAGCTTCGGCTTGAGCAACAAGGATTTCATCGTTCAAAGTTGATGAAAACAAAGTATGGGTCAAGGTATAAAGACATTTAGCAGAGTAAGATTTACGACTCAATGCGTCGGCCACCACATTCGCTTTGCCAGGGTGATACAGAATATCACAGTCATAGTCTTTGATGAGTTCCATGGAGCGTCGCTGGCGCATGTTGAGCTCCTTCTGGCTGAATATATAATTAAGGCTCTTGTGATCCGTATACAACTGACATTTGGTGCCGTAGAGATAATGCCGCCATGTTTTCAACGCAAAAGTCACAGCAGCAAGTTCAAGGTCATGAGTCGGATGACTCTTTTCATGATCCTTAAGCTGGCGAGAAGCATATGCTATGACTCTGCCTCTTTGCATCAAAACACACCCAAGCCCTTGATATGAAGCATCGCTGAAGACTACAAAGTCTTCATTACCTTCGGGTAAGGCCAGAATAGGCGCTTCGGTGAGTTTCTGTTTTAAAGTTCGAAATGCATTCTCTTGAGCTTCTTCCCAAATAAAGGGAACATTCTTGCGAGTAAGAGATGTAAGAGGCATGGCTAGTTTTGAGAAGTCCTTAATGAATCGACGGTAGTAACCCGCCAATCCCAAGAAACTTCGGATCTCAGTAGCTGATTTGGGAGCTTCCGAATTTTGAATGGCTTCTATCTTAGAAGGATCCACAGAGATTCCTTCACCAGATATCACATGACCAAGGAATTGTATCTGATAAGATACAGAATTTTCAAATTAACGCTGAACATGAAATTTAAGAATAGTTAAGCTTAAAATGAATAAATCGAGATTGTAAGCACCTGTCGCAGCCAAAATTCACATTTAGAGAACTTGGCGTAAAGTCGCTCTTTGCGCAGCAACTCTAGCAGCTCTCTAAGATGCACAGCATGCTCAGTTTCGGTTTTCGAGTAGATGAGAATATCGTCTATAAAGACGATAACAAACTTATCAAGCATTGGTCTACAAACGCGGTTCATCAGATCCATGAACGCCGCAGGAGCGTTTGTAAGGCCAAAAGGCATAACAAGAAACTCGTAATGCCCATATCTGGTACGGAAAGCCGTTTTAGGGACGTCTTCTTCATGAACTTTGAGCTGATGATACCCAGATCTAAGATCGATCTTCGAGAAGTAACTGGCTCCCTGAAGTTGGTCGAAAAGATCGTCTATTCTAGGCAACGGATATTTATTCTTTATTGTTACCTTGTTCAACTCCCTATAATCAATGCACATCCGGAGAGTCCCATCTTTCTTCTTAACGAAAAGAACAGGAGCTCCCCAGGGAGATGAACTTGGTCGTATGAGTCCCTTATCTAGCAATTCTTGCAATTGCTTCATTATTTCTTGCATCTCTGCAGGTGCAAGTCTATAAGGGGCTCGAGCAATCGGTGCCGCGCCGGGCACTAAATCAATTCTGAACTCCACCTGACGGTCTGGCGGGAGTCCAGAGATGTCCTCGGGAAAGACATCGGGAAACTCAGAGGCTATCAGAACCTCGGCTAATGCTTTCTTTTCAGACTTAGCATCTATCGCATATGCTAAGTATGACACACAACCCTTAGCTATATGTTTCCTAGCTTTGACTACAGAAATTAAGCATATTTCACCTGTCTTTCTGTCACCGTAGATGCAAATATTGCGGCCATGGAGTAGTGAGCTTTATCAACTTCTTCTTGCAGACAATGATGGCGTCATGATGATCAAGCCAATCCATACCCACGATGACGTCGAATTCGTGAAAGTCCATCGGGATAAGGTCCAGTTGAAATGTGCAGTTGTCAAGCAGAATGATGCAGTCACGGTAAATTTTATCGGTAGACACACTTACATTACTAGCCGTTTCAATATCAAAGATAACAGGTAGAGTAGTCGGTGCAATTCCAAGTTTAGATGCAAATGAATTTGATATGAAGGAACGGTTGGCTCCTGAATCAAAAATAACTCTAGCAGGTACGGAGTTAACGAGAAACATACCAGATACCACATCTGGTATTTCCTTTGCTTGCTCAGCCGTGATTTGGAATGCGCGATTCTGACTCCAAGCTGGCTCGTTACGGCGACTAGAACCTCCTCGTGATGTGCTATGCCGGGCCGGTTGATTTTGTCTTTGCTGTTGATGTTGATGTTGTTGCTGAGGTCGGTATTGCTGTTGCTGCAATCGCGGATGATGCTCTGCACTCGGGTAAATCATGCTGAACGGATGCGTACATGCATGCTCATTATGTCCAGGGCGTAAACAGTTGTTGCAAACTTTAACTTTGTTAGGACATTCTTCACTGCTATGTCCTATTTCATTGCACACATAGCACCTCACATCATTGGGGTTACAACGCCCAATGTGTGACTTCTGGCAGCGGCGACACTGCCTCGGCTCAGAATGTACCGCATATGATCGAGTTTGCTGTGCTGGAGGCGAGCTGAACTGTCGGTACTGAAACTGCTGTGGCTGAGAATATCTGGATGAAGATCCAGAATAGCTTCCGGTGCGCAATTTCTTGGGCGGTGATGGGCATGTCGGGTTAACAGAGGAAGTAGGAACTCCTCCAGCTCGAATAAAATCCTGCTCGAGAATTCGAGCAGCTTCAACACAGTCAGCATAGTTGGTATATCCCCAGTGCTTCAAGAACTTCTGATATTCAGGATGCAGACCCATCAGAAAACGGTCGATCTTTCGCTCTTCAGTAGCGACTTGATAGTCAGACAGCAAGCTTAGTCGGGTAAATTCTATCTCATACTCAGTCACCGATTTGGTTCCCTGAGTAAGAGACATCATTTTCTCTTCCAAACGCTTCTTTTCATCAGCTGGGCAGTACTGACGAAAGAAAATAACCTTAAATTCATCCCAAGATAGGGACTTAATCCAGTTGGCTCCGTGCATGTTTTCGTGAGACCTCCACCACATAACAGCGCCACCCTCGAACAGTGTTGTAGCGAAGCTGACCTTTGATTCTTCAGCACAGTCACTAATGAGAAAAATCTGCTCAATGCCAGTGATCCACTCAAGCGCTTCGATCGAATTTGCAGCACCCTTAAAAGGTTGAGCTCCGCAAGCCTTAAAGTAACGGAAGTTGCAGCCCTTAGGAGGGACTACAGGGGCTTCCTCCTCGTCGGTGTCGTCGTTGTGGCATCCAGTGTCATCATGCTGTTGTTTCCTACATTCTTCTCTACGCTTAGTTTCGGCTTCATCACGAGCACGAAACTGATCTTGTAAGAACTTAGTTTGACGCTCGTTGTTCTCATTAAGCATTGTTTGCATTATTTGCATGATCTGTTCAGGAGTGAGTCCACCTCCAGCTCCTTCACCAGATCCAGACATGTTCTGAAATTATATAAATAATACTTGCATAAGAATAGGCATAACTCCTATTCTACCCCATTTCCCAATTCCTAAAGCAAAGTCAAAGCCTATCTTAGGTCAAGTTAAAGCCTAGACATTCGAAGCTAATATCTTTGCTTAAAAGTTTGAGTCCAAGTGTTATTGCTAACACTTGAATCCCTCAAACTAATCTTAGGTCAAGGTGTTACTGTATACGGATCACAAGAGCCTTAAGTATATTTTCAGCCAGAAGGAGCTCAACATGCGCCAGCGACGCTCCATGGAACTCATCAAAGACTATGACTGTGATATTCTGTATCACCCTGGCAAAGCGAATGTGGTGGCCGACGCATTGAGTCGTAAATCCTACTCTGCTAAATGTCTTTATACCTTGACCCATACTTTGTTTTCATCAACTTTGAACGATGAAATCCTTGTTGCTCAAGCCGAAGCTCTAAAAGAAGAAACCTCAACTCTGAGGACATGAAAGGGCAATTTCAATTCTTAACCGATAGCCCTCGTGGCTTGAAGCTTTTCAAAAATCGTGTCTGGGTTCCCAAATTTGGTGATGTTCGACAGAAAATTATTTCGGAAGCCCACTGTTCTAACTTCTCGGTACATCCTGGCAGCACCAAGATGTACAACGATCTAAAAGCCGAATATTGGTGGCCCGGTATGAAAAGAGACGTAGGCCAATATGTCGATAATTGTGTTACTTGCCGATTGGTCAAAGCGGAGCATCAGCAGCCTTATGGCAGTCTACAGCCCCTACCGATTCCCGAGTGGAAGTTCGATCACATAACGATGGACTTTGTGACGAAGCTTCCGACTACACGAAGACAGCACGACGCAATATGGGTTATCGTAGATCGCCTAACCAAAGTCGCTCACTTCATTCCGATTCGCAAAAGCTATTCACTTGAGAAACTAGCTAAGTTGTATATAGACGAGATAGTTACTCGACACGGAGTGCCACTGTCAATTGTTTCAGATCGCGACAGCCGGTTCACTTCGAGGTTCTGGAGTGCATTGCAAGATGGATTAGGCACTAAGATCAGAATGAGCACAGCATATCATCCGCAACCTGATGGCCAGAGTGAGCGCACGATCCTTACGCTCGAAGACATGCTGCGAGCATGTGTCCTTGAGTTTAGTGGTAGTTGGGACGACCACTTGCCGTTAGCAGAGTTTTCTTATAACAATAGTTACCACTCATCCATCAAAGCCGCACCTTTCGAAGCCTTATACGGACGCAAGTGCCGAACGCCTACGTGTTGGCATGAAGCCGGTGAAGCACCAATCGCCGGTCCCGAGCTACTTCAACAGACTAATGACAAGATTCGAATCGTACGCCAACGATTAGAAACCGCTCAATCTCGACAGAAATCGTATCATGACCGACGCCATAAACCTTTAGAATTCCAGAAGGACGATTATGTCGTACTGAAAGTCTCGCCGATGAAAGGTGTGTTCAGATTCGGCAAGCGTGGCAAGTTAGCACCACGATTCGTTGGTCCTTTCAAGATCACCGAGCGTGTTGGAACTCAATCTTATCTGTTGGACTTGCCAAGCGAACTGTCCAATATACACCCCGTGTTTCACGTTTCGCAACTAAGGAAGTGCAAAGAAGATGACAGAGAAAAGTGGGCCGATCATCTAACTTATAAGATTAATGAAAAGCTGCAATGTGACGAGCCTGAAGTTATTCTAGAAACAAAGATGAAGAAGTTGAGGAATCGAGAGGTAGCAATGGTGTTGGTGCAATGGAGAACTTCTCACGGAACTTCTCAGACCTGGGAATCTGAGCAAGACATGAGAGTTCGATATCCGCATCTGTTTGAGTCTTAGGTACTTCGAGGACGAAGTGCAAGCGTGGTGGGCTCATACTATAACACCTTGCTTTTTATTTGCATTTTTATTTTAAGTAGTTTTGAGCAATTTGCGTAAAAAGATGTAATTTCGAGATTTAGTATAAATAGGAGTTGGGTGCTCCATTTTCACACTTTTGCAAAACCCGTCTAGCATTTCCAGAGCTCCTCTCTCTAGAACCCGATCTTCTCTCTAACTTTTCTCCCAAACCGACCGGCCAAATCTCGAGTTCTATACGTCATTGGAAAGGTCTCGAAGTGTACTACTCGAATCTACCATTGCATGCGTGATTTCATACGGTTTTGAGGTAAAAATCGCTCTTTTCATTTTCTGCATTTTTCGGTTTTGAGGAAAAATTCGAGTTTATCATTTTAGGGGATTTAAAGCTGATTTCGTATGAGTTTTAGCTAAAATATGGTAGAATATGTATCATATAACTAAACCGAGGCTTATTACTTAGCTTATTTGAGGATTTGAGGCTTGAAAATGCATGTTTAAAGCTGTAGTTTATGAACAAACTCGAGTATGCATAGAACAGACTCGAAATGCCAAGAACAAGCTCGAATAGAGCTAAATTCGAGACATTGGTTCGAATCTATATACCGATTCGAATGAGGTTCGAATCTGACCCCATAATTCGAATCTGTCTTCGAATCTAACCCCCATAATTCGAATCTGTCTTCGAATCTGTCCCCTAAATTCGAATTTAATTGATAAAGTTTACGAACAACGCATAAATTAGCAAAATAAATAGCAAAATATTTAGCTAGAAGTTATGGCTTATAGATATTGGAATATTGAGCTAGCATTATTAATTTAGCACATGTTCTGTAATATTAAACTTCAGATATTATACATAAGCCGTTTAGCCCAGTTGCGAGTCAAAGCCAGTGCCAGAATATATTAAAGCCTAGATAAGCAAGTGCAAGCGTTATAAAGCAATTTAAAGCGTAAATAAGCCCGAGCAAGTATTCAGAGCATTTCAAAGCATTTTCAGTACTGTGAGTAACAGTTATTCTTGTTTACATGTTTTATATGAAATTGAGACATAAATTTGCTTCTATATGATTTCTTTGGAATTCAATAGACTTTTGTGAGTGAAGGCGAACACTGTGGTACAGGTGATGCCCAGCTTAGCCGGATCTTACATTTGATCTATTAATATGCATATTTATCTGCTATCTGTTTATTGTACTGCATACTATACAGCAAACTTCGTGTTAGCGTTTCTTTGTGCATCTCATAAGCATTATATTTAGCGAGCAAGCAATTCTGATGTTCACCACTATCCCTTGAGCATTATGCGGGTAGCTAGCCCCGCATCACAGATTGATCATCTGTCAGCGGTAAACCCATAGTGGTGGCATCTCCGTTCTGCGTGAAATGTCTCAATTGTGCAGCGTTCTTTCTGGGTATTAAGCAAATGAGCAAGCAAGCAAGCAAGCATAACAGCCTTTTTAGGCACTTTCGCCTCATATTTTACATGCATTCATGAATATCTGTTTACTCACTAAGCATTAGCTTACAGTTGCTACTCACAATTTTTACAGGAAAAGGTAAAGAACAAGCTGGACCTTCTGCTTAGGTCTATTTTCTGATCAACTCAGAGGACTTAGCTCACTTTCAGCTTGTGGTATAGCTTTATGATGCCTTGGGTTCTGGGTAGCTGCTTTTATTTTAATTGTGATGTTTTTAGCAACTTAATACTGTAACCTTGTAGCACGTGTAGTGCAAGACTTATTGTAATGTTTTATTTAGCTTTATGCATTTATTATTATTCCTGGGATAAGCAAGCATGTTTTAAAGCAAGGTTGTGGTGGGCTCATACTACAACACCTTGCTTTTTATTTGCATTTTTATTTTAAGTATTTTTGAGCAATTTGCGTAAAATGATGTAATTTTGATATTTAGTATAAATAGGAGCCGGATGCTCCACACTTTCACTTTTGCAAAAATCCAACAAGCAACTCCAGAGCTTCTCTCTCTAGAACCCGAAACTTCTCTCTAACTTTTCTCCCAAACCGACCGGCCAAATCTCGAGTTCTATACGTCATCGGAAAGATCTCGAAGAGTACTACACGGATTTGCTATTGCATGTGTGATTTCATACGGTTTTGAGGTAAGAATCGCCCTTTTCGTTTTCTGCATTTTTCGGTTTTGAAGTAAAATTCGATTTTATCCTTTTCATGCGATTTTAAGCTATTTTGATGAAGTATTAGCTCGAGTTTGGTAGAGTATATATAATAGAATTGAAAACTAGGCTTATTACTTAGCTTATTTGTGATTTTTAGACTTGAAAATGCATGTTTAAAGCTGTAACTTATGAACAAACTCGAGTATGCGTAGAACAAACTCGAAATGCCAAGAACAAGCTCGAATAGAGCTACATTCGAGATGTTGTTCGAGTTTAACCCCTATGTTCGAGTCTATATATTCGAGTTTAGCATTCATATTCGAGTTTACTCCCTTTCTCGAGTTTATTTTCGAGTTTAACCCTATGTGTTCGAATTTGATGCTCAAATTCGAACCCCCCTCCCCTAAATTCGAATTTAATTGATAAAATTCACGGACAACGCATAAATTAACAAAATAAATAAGCAAAATATTTAGCTAGAAGTTATGACTGATAGATGTTGGAATATTGAGCTAGCATTATTAATTTAGCACATGTTCTGTAATATTAAACTTCAGATATTATACATAAGCCGTTTAGCCCAGTTGCGAGTCAAAGCCAGTGCCAGAGTATATTAAAGTCTAGATAAGCAAGTGCAAGCATTATAAAGCAATATAAAGCGTAGATAAGCCCGAGCAAAGCATTTCAGAGCATTTCAAAGCATTTTCAGTACTGTGAGTAACAGTTATTCTTGTTTACGTGTTTTATATGAAATTGAGACATAAGTTGCTTCTATATGACTTCTTTGGAATTCAATAGACTTTTGTGAGTGAAGGCGAACACTGCGGTACAGGTGATGCCCAGCTTAGTCGGATCTTACATTTGATCTATTAATATGCATATTTATCTGCTATCTGTTTATTGTTCTGCATACTATACAGCAAGCTTTGTTTTAGCGTTTCTTTGTGCATCTCATTAGCATTATATTTAGCAAGCAAGAAATTCTGATGCTCACCACTATCCCTAAGCATTATGCGGGTAGCTAGCCCCGCATCACAGATTGATCATCTGTCAGCGGTAAACCCCTAGTGGTGGCATCTCCTTTCTGCGTGAAATGTCTCAATTGTGCAGCATTCTTTCTGGGTATTAAGCAAACAAGCAAGCAAGCATAACAGCCTTTATAGGCACTTTTGCCTCATATTTTACATGCATTCATGAATATCTGTTTACTCACTAAGCTTTAGCTTACAGTTACTACTCACAATTTTTACAGGAAAAGGTAAAGAACAAGTTGGACCTTCTGCTTAGGTCTATTATCTGATCAACCCAGAGGACTTAGCTCACTTTAAGCTTGTGGTATAGCTTTATGATGCCTTGGGTTCTGGGTAGCTGATTTTATTTAAATTGTGATGTTTTTAGCAACTTAGTACTGTTACCTTGTAGCACGTGTAGTGCATGACTTATTGTAATATTTTATTTAGCTTTATGCATTTATTTTTATTCCTGGGATAAGCAAGCGTGTTTTAAAGCAAGGATGTGACATCTCAGACGTGATAGGTTTTGCTAAGATGAAATGGGCTTTGCTTGAAGAAAATTGATATGGGCTTTGGAGTTTCTTAAAAGCATATGTTTTGTTTTTTTAGAAAGATAGTTAAATATATTTTTTTCCCTTAAATTCTGCACGCCTAAAAATGCATGCTTTTTAAATTGTATATGACTTATTCATATATTTTGTTTCCATTAGTAAACGGTTTTACATGTGTATATTATTTTCTTTACACACGGTTTTAATTGTGTGTTTTGATTTGTAGTTCTTTACATTTAAAAATGTGACTAATTATTTATTTTTACACACATTAATTTGTGACATAAGTTTATAACATTTTCACATTTTAAAGCATGATAAAAGTTTATATTTTTCTACACTTAAAAACATGAATGTATATTGGTCACACTTTTAATTGTGAATATTATTCTTCACAATTATAGCTGTGAAAATTATAATATGTTTTACATTTTTAAATGTGAACAAAATTTACACACTTATAATTGTTAATAACATTATAAAATATTACACGGTTTCATGAGGCGCGAAGAAAAAACTGCGAATAATCTTTATTTTTGTTGTAGTGCAAGTAACTAATATATGCATCATGTACAAATTATGATTACACATAAATGATATTGATTGCTTAATTCTTTTGCAATTCTCTTATAGTTTTCAAACATAACCTATATTGTACACATTATAATTACACATAAATGTCATATTGATTGCTCAATTTTTTTGAAATTCTCTCATAATTTTCAAACGTAACCTATTGCACATAAACGTCATTGATTGTAACATATTATCTATAGTATCTATGCAGTCTAAAATCGTAATAAAATTTGACATTATCGTTTTCATTTTTATCTCTCATGCATGATCAATTTCAAGAAATATCATATTCTTACGTTTCTATTTTTTTTTATCATTGCAGGATGAAGAAGCATGAGTGTAGAAAATATATTATGGAGAACTTTTTTATATTAACATGTATTTTCTGAGTCAATCTTATTTTATTCTGAGAAATAATATTTTAAACTTGAAGGATGATGAAAAAAAAGAACACAACAAGTATAGTGGCTGTTAAATTTCACTTTTTTATGACATGGTTTTGTTTATATAAAACTATATAATATTATTACCAACGCAATACTAAAATATTTTTTAATTATCACAGATATTTTTGTCTCATATGTTTTTCAATTTATAAATATCAAATGCACATGAATCAATGGCAGTCTTGAGCATAAATGATTTCGTGTTTGTAGTAATTTAACTACACATAATAAATTACAATATTTAATAATTTAAAATAAAACATATTATTTTATTATTTAATTTATTTAATTTGATAAGTGGAGCCATATATTAATAAATTCCATATAATAAACTATAATGACCATTTGTTCAAATCAAAATAAATTATTTTATTGTAATTTAGTTTGACAAATTGAGTCCAGTAACAATAAATTCATTGTAATGACTTATAATGATAATTACAAAGATCAAAATAAATTATTTTATTTGTTAGTTTATTTTAGTTGATAACATAAAACTAACATGAGTCACGGAGTAGGTAGCAATCTTTTATAACATTTAAATTATGTCTAATATTGATCATTGAATTAATTTATTTAGTAAAAAAAGTAGCTACACAATCATTTATTTATTTAATTTAATAAAACCATAACAATCACATGTCCCTAATTTATACATAATTATTTAATTAAAAATCATTTAGTCCGGTGCATTGCACGGGCCATCATGACTAGTATATATATAAAAGTTGAGTCCCATGAAATAAATAAGGGTATTAACTATGTGATTCAATTTTAATTTTTCTAAACTAAAAGATGATAGTAATCATTCATTAGTAATAAATGAATATAATAAAAAAAAAATGATGTCTTAACTATTCCATAAACATAATAGTTATATAAACTCTTACATTATTTAACCAACTAATCAATTTGAGGATTTTTTTGTTTTTAATTTGGTGATTAAATATTTTCTAAATACGATTTAAGTGATTATATTGAAATACAAGTTAAAATTAATGTATAATAGTTGACTCCATGAAACAAATAGATATTTATGTGAATTGAGTTGGTTTATATATGATCATACTAATAATAAACTTTGCATTAAAATAACTAATTTAATTGACTACACTAAGGATCATTTTTGAAACTCTAAATTATAGTATTTTTCTTTTAGTATGGTAAATAAAGTTTTTTCTAAAGAAGATTTGAGTGTTTACATTTATCGATTAAAATATGATTTAAAATTTTATATTAGCATTCATAAATTGTGTAACTAATATGTACATTATTATACTAGGTTAAATACTCATGTATTACATGGGTTGGTTTATAAAAAAATAAATGGTAATTAAGATATATAAATTAATTTTAGAATATTATAGTTTATTAGATTTTAGTTAATTATTTATTAAATTAGTTAAATTAAAATAGGTGAGAATTTTGATTTGATTTGAATTGATTTATTTAAATTTGAAATAAATATTAGTGAATGACATGTGGAAAAAGAAGTTACCGATATGTGACATACTGAATAGATTAGTGGGATTAGAGTATGTGAGAATAGATTTGAATTAAATTTAAATTAAATATTAGTAAATGACATGTGGCAATTTTTTTTTGTTTGATTAATTTTTCAATGTTTGTTTTAATAAAAAATAGAAGAAATATCAATAGATAGTGTTTGTGAAGGAGTTATAACTTTTACTCATTTGAAACCAATTCATTAATAGTTGTCTAATCAATGATCGGTTATTTAACAATGAAATCAATTTATTCTTTATTGATTATTAATTATCTAATTAAATTTTCATTTAATTAAAAAATCAGTTACATGAGAATATTGATAAAATCACTCGAATCAATTATCAACCATCAATAGTTTGTCTATTTCTTTTCTTTTGGTTTCTACTAAATGAGATCTTATCATGCTAAATTTTTCATTAATACATCCTTTTGCTTTTTCAGAGATGATGAAGGATTAACGGAGGAGAATGAAAAATCGGATACAACTCAAAAATATGTGTGAAAAATGTAGCAAGTTGAAACAACATCTACAAGATCTAATCAGTTGAAGGAAAAATCCATGTAAGGTCTGATTAAATATTTTTCTTGATCTACTATGTTTACATGCATTACTTTTGACTCGATACAATGAATAAAGTCTATGGTATCAAATGGTGACAGATTATGATTTTTGAATCAGTAGCTACGCAATCATGGATTTTAAAACTAAAATGAAAAAACAAGAAAAATTATGGTTTCAAACATGTAACTGCAAAGTCATTCGACCCTAATTTTATGGATCATTTTAAGTGGGAAGATGATGGAATTCATGTGTGCCATTGAAATTCAGGTATCTTATTATTTTTATATGTAATTATGTATTAACAAATATTGATATAATATTTCTATTCAAAATTGTTATTTTTATATGTATTCATATATTTAAAATATATCCATGATTTAAGTGTCTTATGTATATGATGAAGGATTAAAGAAGGAGGAGAATGAAAAATTGGATACAACTCGAGAATATGTGTGAAAAATGTAGCAAATTGAAACAACATCTACAAGATCTAATCAGTTGAAGAAAAAATTCATGTAAGGTTTGGATTAAATATTTTTCTTACTATGTTCACATGCACTACTTTTGACTCACACTGAATTTTGTTCCATAAACTTCTATTTTCAAAGTAACTTAGCATAATAAAATACATTAAACCAATTTTTGGTTCAATAAACAATTTTGACATATATTTATGACATCAATAGAAATATTAAAATAAATTAAGAAATATTAAGGTTAGTAGACGTGAAACGTTTCTACCACTATTAACATGAAATTAAATAACATGGAAAAATATTATAAGATTGGGAGAAGTGAAATACATTTTTACTACTATTAACAAAAAAGTAATCAATATTAAAGATATAATTAGTTTTAATATAAAAAACATGTAAAATAATATTTAGTTCCTTCATATTTTATTGTTTAATTAAATTTTGAATCCTATGTAATTAATGATTGATTAATCTATTAATTTGTGCACTCTAATAACATTTTAAAATTTTAATATTGATTATATTTATTTTACTTTAAATTGGTAATTAAGGTTTATAGGCCATTTTACATATATTGATAGCCAGTTAAAATCTACCTATAAAATTCAAGTCTTCATATTATAAATTGTAGTATCCATTCGTATATTTATTTAATTTTTATCTGTATAAAATTATAAAACATGTTAGTCTATTAAAAATAAATGTTCTTCATTTTTTTGTCATTTTCATTTTTAGTAAATTCTAAAATAAAAGTTGGCAATGCATGAATTACAACATAATATTAATGCAGTCCTTTGGAGGCTTCAAAGTAATTATAAATTGAGCTTAATTGAAACTTATGCTTTGTCTTTTAAGTCTACGAAATAATTATGTGAAAGCAATAATTATAACATAATATTGATGCATGAATCTTCAAAATAATTATGTGAAATTAAACTGAAATGAAACTTTTCATCACTCATAAGTCATAACCAATTAAAATATTTATTATTTAATACTCAACATTCATTTAAAGTATTTATAATTTATAAAACGTTCAAACTTTTTCAGCATCAAAATCAATGCAATAGTTAAATCAAAAAATAACTTACATGACCATTGAATTCAATTTATTTTTTAATTCATTAAGCTTTCAATTGACATTTATTTTTTAATTTTGTTTTTAAGAAATCAATTATATATTTATATCTCATCCAATGTAGGCAAATATATCATTGGAAAATAAAGAGTCTCAAACATATAGAAAAATGTAAATATAAATAAATCATTATATAGGAATAGTATTCAATTGGTGTTTGAGTATTATAGGATAAAAATGACAACGAACAAATATGAATACAAACTTATGACGAACATAAATTCGTTTCTTATGTGCATGCATTTTTTTCGTGTAATTTACAGTAATTCTACTACACTTCAAACTCAATATTCGTTGATACATTTTATTTATCTCATAATATTTTAATTATTTTGTCTTTATTTTTACATATATAAATGTTAAATATCATAATCGCGAGTATATTTTTGTATAAACCACAATTGACACATGTGGAAAAAGAATAGTAACAAAATTAATTCAAGGATTGTATGGAAATAAAAATGAAAATTTATTGAGATTACAAGTACAAACCCGATGTGTAATATGAACATGTATAGAATTTCTTAGCATGTAATTTACAACATTCATACACCCAAGATCTAAAATACTTATTTGTTATTCACCATTTAGGATATAGGTAGAAGTCAATGTTATTTATCTCACAAATATATAGTGTTAGTAAATTTCATATTGAAAAGTACATAATGATAAAGCTCACAATCAAAAATTTAGTTTTGCATAAATCCATGTAACGATCTTCATGAATTTGTAATATTATTTCATTTGTAATTATGTAAGAATTTGTAACATTGTTTTTGAATTTGTAATTATTCTCATTAAAAAAATTTTATGAGCTAACATCCTTGGCCATATAAACGAAAATCAATTTTTTTTTTACTAATTGTTCCATTAAAGTTATAAATTTATGAAATCTAAAATGGTTTATGAAAGTTGTTATAGTTTTTTGGCATATGATTTTGATTTTGTTAGTCACAACTAAAAAGCTAATATAATATCAATTAATTAGCCAATAAATAAATTTAATATGCACATAATTCTAATGATTAAGGTATGACTACTAATTAGATAATATTTCTTAAGACAATAATTAACATGTATCATAACTAAGTTAATAAATTCATATATTAACTTAGTTATAAAAGATTATTGGTTTCTAACTATAAATTAAATACATGATGTATATGTAATTTTAAATTTTAAATTCCAGTTGTCATTAGAGTGCACAAATGTAGGAACGTATACTTAAAAAGTTAAGCATTATAAGTTATGGTGTTCGTTTACTTAATTATTTTTATTTTACTAAAATTGAGTCTTTATATAATTATCATATTTAATTAAACTAAATCATCATACTAGATCTTTAACAAAATTATCATGTAGCATAATTACCCAACAAAAAACATAAATATGAAACAAATTACTTATAAAAATTTATTTAAGATTACTTAAATATTTAACAATAAATTGCATTGATCTTATATTTAATTAATATATGATTTTTTAAGACACTTAACTGATTAATTTTTAATATTTATTAAATTAATAATTAAAGTTGTAGATGGTATAACTTCATTTAACTAATATTTCAATCATCAAATAGTCAAATAAAGATAAAGTCTAATTTATGACGGTTTTAAATAACATTTTAGCTATTAATTTAAGTAAATATTAAATGTCAATTGTTAAAAATAATAACAATTTTTTACATTTTTATCATTTATGGCAAGAGTATTTATTTTGTTATCACTAATAACATCAAATTTTGTAGTTTCATAATTAATCACATCAACTTTTGTATTTTGTATCACTAAGGAATAAATAACAAAAAAGATAAATTTTTTTTTTTTAATATTTCTTATAATTTGCACGTAATTTTCATTGCATTTTTTGTAAAAGAATGAATCATAACGCGATAATTATTTGTTTATGTATATATGAATTCTTAACTCTAAATTTTTTTATATACAAAGACTTCAAAATAGATTATAAATTACACGTAACAGATGTCTAAAACATGAAAGCAAAATGAAATCTCAAATACAAAAAATACCACGATGTACAAAATCATATTGTAACATAAATATTGGTAAAAAAACATGTATGTATTGTATTTTTAAATTTATTGACATAAAAGCTGGGTTATATGCGATAAATAAAAGTATTAGTTACTTGAATTAATAATAACTTATTATTTAACAACAGTAGTAATCATTTAGTTAACTTTTGTTAAATATGTAAATATACAAACATAGTGAAGCATTACATACAAAATACAGTCTATAAAACGACTTTTAATACCTATGTCTATCTGTCAATGTACTCTCATACCAATAATCTATGAATAATTTTCATTGAGCTTATAATTTAATATTTTAACTTCTTATCTGTAAGATTATTAATTTAGTATATTGGTTTTATATTATCATAATACAGAGATAGCAAGTTGTAAGTTAAATGACCTAGCCTAAAATTTTTTTTTATTTTTTAAATTTTTTACAAGTATTATTTTCAGACATCTTTCACATTCATTAATCTAAGTTTTCTAATGTCATTTAACAATTGTCTTTCATTACTATCATGACACCTTTTGTATGATCTTAATGTAGTTGATTATGCACACAAATTTGTTTGACGATACAATTTGATATGATATTTGTCAATCTAGAGTTTATATAATGGCCTTAACAAACATACATTTTTGATATTACATAATATTTTAAATAAAATCAATTAGTTCGGTGCATCGCACGGGCCGTCATGACTAGTATACATAAAAGTTGAGTCCTATGTAATAAATGAGAGTATTAATTACTTCTTTTTATTTAAACTTTTTTAATATATAATATTATTTAGAGTGTGTTTGCAAACACTCTCTTAGTTAATCTTTAATGGATTACTAATTAATTTATCTAACTTTATTTTTTCTTTAATAAATGTTAGATTTATTATTTCGATCCTAGGAGTTGTTTTGTAATATTTATTATCTCTGTAATTTGTCTTCTATGTTATTTCTATGTAATTTATGTTTAAGGAATAGTGTAGGGGCCAAAGTTGCCATGTCTTGTAAGTTAATTAAAGGAGCCTATAAAAGGCTCCTAGGGTTACCTTTATGTCCACACGGTTGACCATTTGAATATCTTATTCAGCCGCCACTGTTGAGAACACTCTCAATATTCAAACATTCATATTGTCTTCTTCTTTATCATACTACATTTATTGAGCTAGTTTCTTTATGTATATGATGAGAATATCATTAAGGTGCTGAATATTTACGGGATTACAACATTACAATTGGTATTTACACCCTATCAACTGCCATAGCTGTTCCCCAGATTTACCTCCAACAATTCTGGAACTCCAATACATAACCGACCCCGAACCTCACTTCACCTCCACCATTGACTGCGTTCCAGTCAAAATCACCACCGCAGCCATCCGTCACATTCTTCGTCTACCCATACAAGACTATCTTCCCACCGTTGACTCATTCGACCCAAACCCATCCGTATCTGAAGCCCTATCTGAGATACAAACTCTAGGGTATGACGGCCCTCTTACCAAACCATCCGACTTCCGCACCAAAAACCTTCAGTCACACTGGCGGATTCTATTCGATGTGCTTAACAAGTGCCTCACAGCCAAGCATTCCGGTCATGACTCGGCGTTGGCCCAGGTATTAGCCATGTTCACCGGCTTTGCCTTCGACCGACACGTGGACTATGCCGCTTTTATATTTGAAGAATTACGAAGAGTCCATGTCGAAAGAAGCACCAAGAAAGGCCGCAAGTATGTTCCCTATCAAAGATTCCTTCAACTCATCATCCAGTGTGCAATGGATCAGGACGAAGACATACATGAGCGTCCGGAGGCTGATGTCTACCCCACAGTGGCAATCCAAAAGCTAACTCTGCCAAAAGGGGCCCCGACGGTACAGGTGATGAAAATTCCTCTATCTACTCTTACGAGGTCGAGGGGTACAGAACGGGTAAGGACATATATACGAGAGAATTATCCGGATGAGTCTCAGTCGGAATCGACTGAGACTAACCAGTCCGAAGGTGAGCAACAAGAGAGTGAGCATGAGGGAGAACGGATGGATGTACAACAATCTATGGGTTTCGGTGAGCGGGAGGTTGAGATTGTAAGGGAGGGAGCTGTAGGTGAGACAGCAGAGACGGCGGATTCCGAAAGAACCGTCTCTGTTGTAAGAGCGAGGGAAATACAGTCTGAGGGTGAACCAAGCCCTGTTAGCCGGACTCCCTTTCAAAAGACCGTTAGTCCAGCGGTCGAAACAACCCCCACCATCCACTTGGTTTCCCCTCAAAGGGAAACCACTTCATTCCACGGGGATCTTCCACACACTCCATCGCCCTCTCATTTGGAGAGCGGCGGTGTTGAAAAAGGTCACACTCCTCCCCACGTTACCGAACTTCCTTCGCCCACCAATCCATCCCCACAAATTCACACATCGCACGATGCCTTTGTGGCATCCCCAAGAGCTGCCTCCGTGGCAGCTCAACAAACTTCTAGATCTGAGCATCCCGTAGTGGAGCCAGAGATGACGGAAGGAAGACCGGGAGTGGCTCAATCAACGCCGTCCACTTCCGGCCATCTCCCCATCAATCTGGAGATGTTAACGGCAGCATTACGTGTTGCCGGAATGGTTACCCGGGCTGACCTGGACGCCCAAAGGGAAGCCGCCGAGGACCGTCACACCGCCCTTCTTTCTCTTATCAAGGGTAAGGGTGTCGCCTCCGAAGCTGGCCCCTCACCAGGATCCCATTCAGTCCATCTTCAAATATCCGAGCTCTCGGACAAGATCGATGCTCTCAATCGTCTAATTCTTCAAGTCCAAGAGCAGCTCAATTCGCGAATGGATCGCCTTGAGTCGGCGGTCATAGATCTTCAGTGCGGCACTCAGGCCGAAGCCCCTAAAAGGAAACATGGCGACCAGGACGACCCTGATCGTCATGAGGGGGAGAAACGACAAAAGGTTCATCATGAGGGCTCGATGATCATTCTAGGAGGAGTAGAGGCTGAAGCCACAGAAATTCAAGGGTCTGGGTCCGGGGATCAGACATATGAGGCTACGGAAGCATAGATGATAGACTATGCACCTCTACAAATTGAGGGCCCAGCTTCGTTAGACCCCATGTCAGCAATGGTGATTTATGAGCCCAAATATGAAAAAGTCGAAATCATATTAGTGTCTGACTCAGATTCTGATACTGATACCGACTATACATTTCTCACACCAAAACCTGAACCCCAATCTCCACCTCATGAACCCCAACCACAAACATCTTCTTCCATCCAACCACCTTCAGTCACTACCACAGAAACTCCATCAATCCAACCCACTCCCACACCTAAAGACCCTCCACCAGTTATACGTACCCCATCAGTACAATCAACCCTTCCAACTCAATCAGCTCCGCACGCCCATATCGCTGAAACTTCCGAAGCCAGAACTGTCGACTGCTTTGATACTAAAGAAGTCCCCGCATCATATGACAGGACAGACGAGGAATGGATAAAGTGGTACTCATGGGGAGAAGTCCACACTCTGGATGCGGAAACTAAAGAAGGGTTATGTCAGGACCGGAGAGACCGTGTATTGAAACTTCTTGAGGCTCCGCCTAAAGAATTAGAAGAACCTCCGGTCCAGGGGTTAAAAGAATTTTTGAAGAAGTTCCCAGCTGATCAATTTCAAAATCCTTTCTTGGAAGAAAGGTTCAAAATGGTCTTCAGAAAGAACCCGGGATCTTATAGTAGACGTCTTCTAATGGTGATGACCGATGCTTCTCGATGCGTTCAAGCCGAATACAATCAGATGATGCTAAGAGAAACGAGAGATAAGAGCAAATACTGGTCAAAGTCCAAATTAGTCAGAATCAATAACATTCATATGTACAAGAGAGCCAGAGTCTACACTCCAGCCTTCGAGGTACTCAGAGAAGACGGTACTATTCAAGAATTGTATGAAAGCGACCTTGACTTCGTAAACATAGACGACGTAGAGCGTCTGCACAGAAAGTTGGTAAATAGAGTCAAGGGTCGTCTGACACATATGACTGCTTTAGCAGCCCTGGTTCGATGCATGAATCGCCGATCAATCATTATGTGCCTCAGAGATTTCCAGATGGCGATTGAGAGTGCCTTAGTCAAAGTGGGTCTGAAAGCTCCTAAACAAGATGTATTTTTGCTAGACCACTATCCGGCTTACAAAGTTTTGCTTCGAGGACAGCCAGGGGTTATCTTCTTGAACCAGAAAGGACATAAAAAATTCATGCGCTTTGAGGATCTTCCTTGTTACTCCGACGACACTATCAGATTGGTTCGAGCAGCGCTTACTCAGAAAGTTCAAGACTTTGACGCTCAATCAAATCCAGAACTTAGATGCTCACCACAGGAGATTCAGGATATCCTCAGCGGAATTGAATACCTGAACGAGAGGCTACATCTGAGACAAGTAACCAGACGCTTCGACGTCATACTTGGTCTTCGAGAATCTACAGACCATGCCCGAGTTCCAAGTCCTCCTAAGTGATCGAAAAGGGGGAGATTGTTAGATTTATTATTTCGATCCTAGGAGTTGTTTTGTAATATTTATTATCTTTGTAATTTGTCTTCTATGTTATTTCTATGTAATTTATGTTTAAGGAATAGTGTAGGGGCCAAAGTTGCCATGTCTTGTAAGTTAATTAAAGGAGCCTATAAAAGGCTCCTAGGGTTACCTTTTTGTCCACACGGTTGACCATTTGAATATCTTATTCAGCCGCCACTGTTGAAAACACTCTCAATATTCAAACATTCATATTGTCTTCTTCTTTATCATACTACATTTATTGAGCTAGTTTCTTTATGTATATGATGAGAATATCATTAAGGTGCTGAATATTTACGGGATTACAACATTACAATAAATAATAACAATAACAATAACAATATCTAATAAAAGTTGAGTCATATGTATATATATACACATTATAAAAGTTGAGTCCTAGCTTTAACAAATGTTGGCAATCAAATTTTTTTTTGTATAAGTTAATTCATTTTAAATCTCTAGATTTATTGTTAAAATTAAATCATTTTATGAAAAACAATATTATATTTATATTATTTTAATTTGGAAGTTAAAATTTTTAGATTATTTTTACATAAAATGATTATTAGTTTATAAGTCTTATCCATATGATAAATTTTTATACGATTAATTTATTTAATAAATAATTGAAATAATAAACTTTTTTCTTTATTTTAGTTTATGAATTTATCCAATATTCTTACTTTTGGTAATATTGAATTTAATACCAACTATCGTGATCCAATATACGATACCAAAATAAAAAACATATGTATATGTTAATAAAATAGTTAATAAATACTAAAAAAATTAATTATACATAATCTAAATAATTAAATATTGTTAATTTAATAGACATATATACCGTTTATTTCATGAAAATAAGCAATTCTTTTAACCAAAAAAATATGTGTATTTTAAGAAATATTAAATAATTTCTTTTTTTCATTTAAAATTTGATTTGAGTCTCATGTATAAATGGTTGTGTTAATTTTTTAAATTTCATTTTAACTTTTCTTCTTTTATTTTTAAAAATTGTCTCATTTAACTTTTTGTTTTTTATTCATTACCGTTTTATGACGACTGATTATCTATAGTTAATTGTTATATCATCCATAGGTTACAAAGAAAATAAATGATTATCAAAGTTTATAAATAGTAGTGGTTGCAAACAATCCATTTGTCAACTTAAAACATTCTCATTTTTTCTCTTAGATTTTCACCGGTTAATTTTCTTTTTGATTTATTCTTCTTTTATTTTTAAAAAAATCAAATTCGTTCTTCATCTATAACACACATATGTTTATTCTATATTGTGAAATCGAGTAATACAATTTTTTTGTTTTGTGATATTTTATATTTGATAAGGATAATAATGGATATTATTGAAGTTATCATCCATGCAAAGAAGTTTTTGACAAATAGACTTTCTAGAAAAAAATTTGTGTGTTATTCAATCCATACGTTAATAAATCTTTTTATATTTAATGATCTATTTATTTAAATTATTTTGACTTGTGTATTTTTATTAATAAATTTTTTATGTTGATGTAGGCGATTGATGTGCTATATATTGAAGAATTTTTAATAAATATTGATCTAGAAATGTCATTAACACCATACGTTTTAATAACAATTATATTTTAATTTAACTATTGTTATACATTTTGATATTGTGAATACTAATATTAAAATTAAATTTAATGAGAATATTTGTAACTATGTTTATACATTTTATAAGTCTTTTATATTCACTTAATATTAACCATACACTATATATTTTACTTGAAGTTTTTATGTTTAAGTTAGTAATTTAATATTTCTTTTAATTTGTATATTTCATTTAGTGTAGTATTACGTTTTGTTATTCGGTTTGATATTTCATTATGGTAAAAATGAACAATATAAAGTACCTAGCGTTGTTTTTTATATTGTAATCCGACCAAAAAAAAAAACTTCTAATTAAATCGTTGTTCAAAATATGAAATATTGAATTCTTTAGATATATTCTATTTCTAATAACTTAACTATATAATAATAATAATAATAATAATAATAATAATAATAATAATAATAATAATAATAATAAATAATAATATTAATATTAATATAATATTAATATTAATATTATTATTATTATTATTATTATTATTATTATTATTATTATTATTATTATTATTATTATTATTATTATTATTATTATTATTATCATTATCATTATCATTATCATTATCATTATCATCATCATCATCATCGTCATTAGTTTTATTATTATTATTAAAAATAAACATTTACATTTATTAGTTAATTGATGTGAGCACTTGAATTATATTTTAAAGTATTTTAATTTAATATTAATATTTATCATATTAATTTAGTAACTAAAGTTTTTAGGCAATTCTATTTATTATTTAGAATGGTTTAATGTTTTGGAATTATTCATTTTGATAATTCGAATGCTCAATTTTAAAAGGGCTAAAGCCGTACAATAGGTGCGTACTTTTTAAAATGTACCGATATGATACTTGTACTTTTTAATTATCTATATTAGATTTGTACTTTCTTAATCGTTCTAATTTGATACCTATACTTGTTTTATGACCGGCTAATTTGAAATATAACCTGATTTGGCAATTAACCCTTAGAAACGAAGCTGCAAACATTGAGTTATCAACGTAACCCTAGATTGTTCTTCATGTCCTCATTTTCTAGCACTCCTTCGATCCCTCAAAAATCTGATGAAACGAGGCTTTGCCATTATGGATACCTGATGAGATGGGTCGAGTATCTTGGACTACCTTCAACCCCGGACGAAGATTCCTCACTTGCCCGAATTCGTTGGTATGTAAGTGCTTCAATAATTTTCGTTTTTACTGCCTGAATTGAGAACCCTAGTCTAATCGTGATTCATTTGGGAACCTTATGCACCACATTTGGTAACAAAAAGCAGTGATTAGGTCAGAAGTGTAATGCATTTGTTTGGATTGACCCTGAACTACCTAGCGATTGGTACAAGTCAACATTGATAGACCTTCATACGACTTTGATGGAAAGTGGCAGTCATGGCATCAACTACAGGCAGAAACTCACCGAAGTTCAAAAATAATTTGAGTTGTACAAGATGCAGAATGAAAATCAAGCATTACGTATGAACTTGGAGATGAAGAAACAGAAGTCAAAGTGTGTTTATTATAGTAAAGTGTTGTTTGTAGTGATGTTAGGTCAGTTTATGTTCTATGTGTCACTGGTTTAATTGATTCCCTTTGTTTCTCATGTAGTGATGTCAGATATGTATGTTTGTGTTCTAAGTGTCAGTTGGGGTTTATGTTTTGTGTCACTGGTGTTTATGTCACTGGTTTAATCAATGAAGTTTGGTGTTTATGTTTAAAGCAGTGTGTTGTTCTCTGTTGTTCTCAATTCTATATGTATTGTATTGATTCCTTTTGTAACTTTGCTGTTTGTGTCACTGGTGTTTTGATTCCTTTTGTAACAAACAATTCAACATGTGAAGACAAACATTTAATTAAGCTATATTACAGAACATAGGTTCAGAAAACATACTATTCCATTAATAACAAACATTTTCAAACAAAGGTTTACAAAACATAAGATTCCACCACTGTCCCATTCACTTACTAAACAAAAACATAGGATTCCCAAAAAAGTTCACAACAGTTCACTTACTAAACCCACTGTCTATCTAATCCAATTTGAAAGCTTTCTCCATGGTTGATCCGGTTCCTTCACTGTCCCATTCAAATGGTTTGCTCAACTTCATTTTCAGGATTCTTTCAGACTTTTTCCTAGTTTTTGGCATACGACTTTGAACACCTTGTCCTTGAACACCTTGAAGAACAGATGCTTGAGTTTGAGCACCCTGAGTTTGAGCACCTTGAGCATCCTGGACCACCACACCTTCAGTTTGAGCACCTTGGCTTTGAGCTTCCATTGTTGCAGTTGAACCTCCATTCCCCTTTGGTTTCCTTCTAGGTTTCCTTTTTACTGTTGCTGGCTTGGGCATGGTTGGGTTTTTACATGTCTGCTTGTTATGACCTTTAGTCCAACAATTTGTACATGTCATTTCTCTACCCACCCTACTAACAGATGTTTTATCCTTTTCTGTTGGATCCCTCTTTCTCTTTTTGGTTGGCCTTCCTGGCATTCTCCTTAGTATTGGAGGCAAAGGTGGCTTTTCAGTAGAAGATGGCCACATCATCTTTCCATTCATAGGCTTGATTGAATAAGAGTATGCTGACATCCACATTGCCTTTGTGTACCAGTTACTTGCTCCTTCGGTGGCATCTTTATTCAAATGACAATAAGCTGCTGTAGCATGAACACAAGGGATCCCACTAACATCCCATATCTTGCAGCTACATTTCAGAGTTTCTAGGTTGACTGTGTAAGCTTCATCACTGGTCATGACTTCAAACTCCATATACCCACTTGGTAGCACTTGCCAAAATCTGTAAAACAAATTATGTAAGTTTAATTAGACCCTCTATTATTGTTTCTTTAGATCCTCTATTTTTATCTAAATTACCTTTGTTGTTTCTTTAGACCCTCTATTGTTTTCCTGATTGATGGACAAATGTATTCTTCCCATTTTTCAGATTCTGTCTTCATCTTATGCAACCTCTTCATAACATAAACTCTTATGTCCTCAAGCATGGCGATAATGGGCTTGCTTCTTGATTCAAGTATTGCAGAGTTGAAGCTTTCAGATAGTCCATTTTCTATTGCACCACATGCTCTGTCCATCTCAAAGAATGCTCTAGACCATGTATTGGGATCTCTTTCTATCAGATGATTGTAAGCTTCTATGTCCATTGACCTGATATCACTGTACATACATGACATGATTTTAGTTATAGGATTAGTGTTATGGCATTTCATGGAAACAATGTACTTACCTCATATATAGCTCAAATTGAGCCTGTACTACAGTGGATGCAGCTCTCCAAAACAGACCTTTATAAAGTAGGCCTGAAAACTTCTTTTTGAAATTGGCATATATGTGCCTAGCACATTGCCTATGTTCAGCCATTGGGAGCCAGTCTTTAACTGCTGCAAGTAAACCCTATTTCAATAAAAAAAAAAAACCTACAGTGACATACAACCCATTTTCAAATATCCTCTTTCACATTTCTACCACATAGAACATGTACAGAGTTGTGGTCATTCCTTTTAAACCATAATTGATAGCCATTAGCAACCCCGTAATTGATCATGCATTCTTTTAATTCCTCAGGGCTTTCAAATCTCATTCCAAGGACAGGTTTCATGGTATTCCACTCTTGTGATGGATCATGCTTCGGATACCTTAACTTAGACTTAACCCTATAATGACTATCCGTAGCCTCATCATCATCTTCCTCATCCTCATTTAAACTGTGATCTTCTGATTCAGACAGATTCTCTTCACCTATCAACTCATCCACTTTCTGATCCCCAATTAAAATAACAAAGGATCCCTCCACATCAGTACCAAACAAGCCTTCTTTCTCAACTTCATTATCAATTCTTATGCATTGTTGTATATGTTCATCATCAAGGTCACTATCATCATTACATATATCCTCTTCTTCAGATAGCACAACCTCTTCATGATGGACTTTCAACCATGGTATCCAATGAAGAATATTGTAACCATGATGCTCAACATACATTTCAATCATATTACAATTCTCTTTATCTATTTGAAGAAAGTCAGCATATTCTCCTATACTATTCATTTCCCTAATACCTTCACTTAAGTTAACACCAGGTATAACATAAAATAATTTAGCAACAGGGAGTGTGCAAAATCTTCGAATATATCCTGCAAAATCTTCAAACGACATTCCAGTAAAATCCATATCAGTAATGGTATCAGCATCACCAGCTTCATATGATAATGGATTGGGAACGAAACATCCCTCATGGTGTACAACTACATTCAAGTACTCTTCGTTTACCATTGTCTGTGGGAATCAAAACAAGAACCCTAATTACAACACACATTCATACGAAAGACTTAAGAGGATAAACAAAGATAGAAAACATACCTCGAATTTGCGTTTTTATCTTCTTCGTGAACTAGGGTTTCATTTTCATCATTTACGGTTCTTTGCTCTGTATTTGATTTGAGTTTGTGTTCTAACAGAGAGGGCGACTGTGCGATTAAAATGGTAAAGCCGGTAACTGGTATAGATACTTTTAACCGGTAAAGCCGGTAACTGGTAACCTAGGTATCAAATTAGAACGATTAAGAAAGTACAGGTCTAATATAGATAATTAAAAAAGTACAAGTATCATATCGGTACATTTTAAAAAGTACGCACCTATTGTACGGCTTTAGCCCATTTTAAAATATAGTTGTTTTACTTGATTTGATTTTAATTTTTCTTAAATAATTGTAATAATCATTTAGTTAATTTTTGTTAAATATCTAAATAGGGAGTCCATCTAATAAATAACAACAATGATCACTTATATTAAATAATAATTTCTTTTATAAATAGCAGTTATAATGATTTATCTAAGTTATATTACCTTTTTTTAAAATAGTACATATAATGATTTATGTAACTTTTAATTAATTATTTTAAAAAAACATCATAACAAAACAAATTAGGGTTATAAAAATACAATTGAGTTTGATTTTATTTTAAATACAATTTCAAGTTTTCTTTCATAAATGATTGTTATGATAAATGTATCAAATATATAATTTACACTTAGTTCAATCTCTAAGACTCTAAGAGTTACTTGACTTTATTTTAATATTTTAATATATAATAGTAGTTATCATTTAGTTCTACGTGATCTAATTTAATTTTTTTAATAAATAATAGAAGATATTAATTCATTAGTTTTTGTTTAATATCTAAATATAACGAGTCAATCTAATAAATGACAGTATTGCTCTTTATATTTTTATATAAAATAATTTTATATTCTATTTTTAACTTGATTTTTTGCATATTAAGCAACCAAAGGATATATAACTTGATTGTCATTATAAATTTTAAATTTTTTATACTATAACAAAAAAAATCATAATTTTTTTTGAGGTTTCAAGAACATATAAAAAAAAATATGCATATTTTCATTCTTCTAATTTTTAATAAGACGCTTTGTATTTAGTATTAGACTTTAACTTTGCATCTATTCAAAAATCATACAATAACTTTAAACTTTTTACAGTATTGTGCTTTTGTAATTTTTTTTAAATAAATAATATTTGAGTTATGGTTGTTTTTATTCCAGTTGTCAAGACAAAAAATATTTTTTTAAACATCATATTAGTAAAAATATTTTTTTAAACATCAATAAAAATTGAGTTTCATATAATAAATAAGAGTAGTAAGTAAATGATTCAATTCTAAGTTTTCATATTTTTTTTTCTTTGCTTTTGCAAAAAGAAAATAATAATCATTCATAAGTAATAAATAATAGTAATAGTAATTCTATATATATATATAAAAGTTGAGTCCTCCATGTAATAAATGTGAGGACAAATCTCATGTAAAGTTGAGTCCATGTTATAAATATTCATGTCATATTTGTTTTTAATGTATTCACTTCTCCTATACTAAATAATTGCTTAATTGTTTTAATATCAAACTAAATATTGTTTTAGTTTTCAAAAAAATAATAATAATAATAGTAGACTATCCATTTTCTAAAACTTGAATAATTGCTTTAATGTGATACTAAATATTGGTTTAATGTTGCTTAAATTTATTAATTTCACTTTAATAGTAAAAACCCTCCATCTATCCTAAGGTTATTATTTCTTATCAATTTAAATGTTTTTATTTTACCATAAATATGAATTAATGTCAATTATTTATCTATAAATAAAAAAGTTACATTTTCATTCACATTCTTCCATCATTTCATGGATGGAAAATCCTACGACAATGCTATGAATTTTGGTTCATGACGGCCAACGAGGCTTATGGTAGCAATGATTTCACAGCAAATGGTTGTGAAAATGTAAGGTTCAAGAGTAAAGTGTTTGCGGGATCACAAAACTCATCTCCATATGCTAATTTGATGTTGTTGGAATTCACCGATGGTGACAATGCTAAGTTGGAGAACTTCTCGCTCGAAAAGCACCCATCATTTAAATTTAACTGGGTTTCATCTAAGCGGAAAGACATATAATAATAAAGGTATTAATTAGTCGTTGTGGTACAGGGCTTATTTTTAATTTCGTAGTATAAGTAATTGTTTGTTTTGTGAAAGTTGAGAGCTATTGTAATAGAATTTGTTTTTTGGCAATCACATATATTAGCTGTCTATAGGAGTCATTTTGGTAAATTCGTATTCAATTTTAATTTTGTTTCGGATTTTAGTTGGATTTATAAACCGCATGTGTGCTATCCTATATTCTAAATATAGAAATTTATTAATTAGTTATTGGTTTTTATTTAATTTAGTTTAAATATTGCAAACCATGTTTTTATATCACTGATTCCTTATATAAATAATAATCCATCTTAATAATCTTTTTAAAACTATATATTATTTTTTTAATTTGTATATTTTATGTTTTCTTCTAAACTATTTGAGTAATTATATTATATGTTGACAGTTTTAAATAGCTAATATGACAATTATCTTATTTATTTATTTATGAAGTGAACTATTATGATATTACATCTCTTGAGATAACCTAAAATCTAATTAAAATTTTAAAACAATTTATTTACGTAATTAAAAGTTTATAATGATATAAATTATAAATTGAAAGCTTTTGAATATAATTATTCTATTATGAATCTTCAATTGAATTTTGATATCATTATTATGATAAAAGTATTCTTTAAATAGTTTTGAAATCATTGTTAAATAAAAAAATATCATTTGGTTCAAATGATACATATGATAATAGTTTACACATATAGATTCTATAATATTTATATAAAAATATTTTGTTCAATAAGCATAGTTAAGTTTCATCATGTACCTAATATGATAATCTAAAAAAAATACGTTAAGGAACACAAATTGTTTCAATTCACATTTTTAATCATTATAATTGATTATTAAGAAAGATTTAATATACCAAGAGTCCATATCATTAAAGTCTATGTTATATGAAGCACATGTCATTAACTTTATAAAGATCATCTTATGTTATCTATATCTATATATGTGTGTGTGTGTGTGTATCTATATAAAAGTTGAGTTCATATTAATAAATTCATGCCATAAATAATTTCATTTTGATTCCATTTAAAAAATTAAATGATCATTAATAAATCAAACTATATTGTTTATTATTTAATTTATTTAATTTGATAAGTTGAGTCCATTTCAATAAAGACCCATGCCATAAAATGATTTGATGTATAAAGTATTCCAATTCAATATAATAAATTACAATGATCATATTTTATATCAAAAATATATTATTTTATTATTTACTTAAATTAATTCGATAAGCTGCAGCATATGTTACTAAAGTCCATATAATGAACTACAATGATATTTATTTAAACCATAATAGTGTATATTATTTCAATTCGATTTGATAAGTATAGTCATTTTTTTAAAGGCAAGAACTATATTAACTGATTTGATAAGTATAATCATATAACAATAAATTCCATGTAATAAGTTATACTAATAATTTATTTAGATTAAAATAATTAAATTTATTAGTATTCTCATGAATTTTTTATTAAATTAAATGAGAATACTAATTACATAAATAAATGATTTTCATGACTATTTTTTTAGTAAATTTATCACATAAATAAATTAAGTTACATATGAAATTTAATTACATAAATTTAATTTAATTAAATGAGAATACTAATTACACAAATAAATAAATGATTTAAAATAATTAAATTTATTAGTATTCTCATAAATTTATTTATGTAAAATTATGTAATTTAGTAACATCGCAACATGTGTCAACTAACATTTATTTACATATGTTATACATCATTTATTTATTTAATTTAATTTCAAAACACCACAAAGATAGGATGAGATACTAAGAATATAATAATCATTTATTTCATTAAATTAACATTTAAGATACATCTTTTATTATTTTATACCTATATACGTTAACAAATAAGAAAAAAAATATTGTGTTACATTTTAATTTATTTATTTAAATTAAATATATCTTTAATAACAAAATTATCTTACCAAAAAACATAATTCATAAATCTCCTTTAAATAACAAGAGACTAAGAATTTTATTTGCAAATAGTATATTGAAAAAATATATGAAATATCACTATTTGTAGATTTAAAATTTCTAACAAATATATTAATATTTATAGAATCAAAATAATGGTAATGATTTCATGTCTATAGTAATTAATTCCATTTAATATATTACGATGATGACTTTTTATATATAATGCATAATTATATTATTTAATTTATTTAATTTGACAAGTTGAGTCGTATATTGATAATTTTATTTAGTAAAATATAATTATTATATATTTAGATTAAAAATATTAGTTTATTTTTAATTTAGTTTGATAAGTTGAGTCGTGTAGCATAAATCTCATGTAACAACATATATTTAATTAATGTATTAAAATTTTTAACATACTTACACGTTGTACCTAAATTTTAAGAGACATTTTTTTTTTAATTTTTAAAAACTTTTATGAATATACAAGATTCCTTAAGTAGCCTTTAAAAATAAGTTAATCAACAAATTAATCTAAACAAAATATATAATTTAGAATTTTATGATTAAATATATTATTTGTAATTAATATATACTTAACTTAACACATAAAATAATTTTTTTAATATAGTTACACATTGTAGAAAAGTTTTAAGATATAATTTTTAATTTTTTAAAGAACTCTTTATGAAAATATATGATTCCTCAAATACCCTTTAAAAAATAAGTTAATTAACAAATTAAACTAATAAAATATATAATCAATAATTTTAAGATTATTCATAAAATAACTTGGTCTATATAAATTTTATTATAAAATGGACTCAACTTTGATACAACATGTTTAATATAAATAAATATTACTTGAACTCAAATACATATAACATAATAGTATTGTTATTTATCACATGAATTTTAGTTACATAGATTCAATGTAAAACCTTATTAATATTCATTTAAATTAATGTATTAAAATAAACTTCTAATATAATTACATGTTATATAAACTTTATAAAATATTTAGTTAAAGAGTTTTTACGAAAGCATATAACTAATCAAATAACCTTTAAAAACAATTTAATTAAAATATATATAATTTAAAACTTTAAAATTAATTGCATTAATTGTAGTTAAAATTAATATATTTTTATTTTATGAAATGTGAAAACAATGCATTAATGCATAAATCTTGAATTTTAATAAGTTCAAGTAACTAATATATGCATCTGTACAAATTATAATTACACATAAATGTCATTGATTGCTTAATTTTTTTGAAATTCTCTCATAATTTTCAAACATAACCTATGTTGTACACGTTATAATTACACATAAATGTCATATTGATTGCTCAATTCTTTTGAAATTCTCTCATAATTTTCAAACGTAACCTATTGGACATAAATGTCATATAGATTGTTACATTCTATCTATAGTATCTAGGCACTCTAAAATCGTAAAAAAATTTGACATTATCGTTTTCATTTTTATCTCTCATGCATGATCAATTTCAAGAAATATCATATTCTTACGTTCTAACATTTTTTTATCATTGCAGGATGAAGAAGCATGAGTGTAGAACGAGCATTGGCATAGTCATGGTCGATATCATCCATCTTTTCATTACAAAATTTATCTACTATTTTTCAATCAATTACACACTTTCGTATATGTATTTGTCATTTTCAATTGTTTTAGAAAATGAATTATGGAGAACTTTTTTTATGTCAACATGTATTTTCTGAGTCAATCTTATTTTGTTTTGAGAAATAATATTTTAAACTTGCAGTATGATGAAAAAAAAAAGAACACAACAAGTATAGTGGCTGTTAAAATTCAATTTTGTATGACATAATTTTGTTTTAGGGTATATACAACTATATAATATTATTACCAACGCAATACTAAAATATTTTTTAATAATCACATATTTTTTTGTCTCATTTTTTTTTCAATTTATAAATATCAAATACACATATATCAATGGCAGTCTTGAGCATAAATGATTTCGTGTTTGAGTAATTTAACTACATATAATAAATTACAATATTCAATGATTTAGAATAAAATATATTATTTTATTATTTAATTTATTTAATTTGATAAATGGAGCCATATATTAATAAATTCCATATAATAAACTATAATGACCATTTGTTCTAATCAAAATAAATTATTCTATTGTAATTTAATTTGATAAATTGAGTCCAATAACAATAAATTCATTGTAATGGTTTATAATGATAATTACTAAGATCCAAATAAATTATTTTATTAGTTAGTTTATTTTAGTTGATAATATAAAACTAACATGAGTTACCGAGTAGGTAGCAATCTTTTATAACATTTAAATTATGTCTAATATTGAATCATACATTTAATTTATTATTTGGTAAAAGAAGTAGCTACAAAAATCATTTATATATTTAATTTAGTAACACCATAACAATCACATGTCCTAATCTTTACATAATATTTTAATTAAAAAGTCATCTAGCCTGGTGCATTGCACGGGCCATCATGACTAGTTATCAATAAAAGTCGAGTCTCATGTAATAACTAAGAGACATAGTATAATAACATTTTTTATGAAAAATAATTGTAATAATAGAATTTTGTATTTTTCTAAACTTCTAATTCTTTTAAGAAACCTAAACCATCCTATTGTTTAATTACAATAATGGTATTAACTATTTGATTCCATTCTAAATATTCTTTACCAAAAAATAATAATGATCATCCATATAGTAATAAAAATTAATGTAATAGCCTTTATATAATAAACAATATTAATAAAATTTTTGTAGTTTTCAAAACTTCTATATCTTTTAAGTAACCTAAACCATTTTATTATTTAATTACTTAATAAATTTCATATAATATTAATCATCCATATGTAATAAATAATATGAATAAAAAATAGTTTAATAACTTTTTGATAGTAATAATACTAATAATAAACTTTTGTATCATTCATAAGTAATAAATAATAGTAACAGTAAATTGTTAGAATATGTTTTTGATTGATGAAATATCAAAGTCTAGGGACTGTTTTGTAATTTCCTTAAAGTGTGTAAATATGTATAAATAGTCTTGTTGACTTTCCAATTTAGTAGATCTGTCAGAATATTCTTTTTGTACGATTGGTAATCATTTGGGAGTAGCAGTACTGTACACGAAGAACATTCCCGAAATCATTTTGTAATCATCAAGATCATCAATCGAATCATTTGGTTAGTGTTGATTATATTCTGTGTTTTTATTAATTGCATTTAGTTGATTGAATTGGTAGAAACTTAAATTCACAGTTGGTATCAGAGCCTTAGGGATGAATCATACTGATTGAGATTGAATTTTTCGTGTTCTTGAGTATTTTTTCGCAAAAACCCTAAAATCACTAGGGGTTTTGATTCTGTTGATCATTCTCAGTGTTAATTGGATCGAAGGTTAAGGTTTTAAAGTCGAATCAATTGAATATAAACTTGTTTTGATTTTCAAAACACAGAAAAAGATCTAAGCAATTTTCTGAAATTTTGAAATGTTCAAAAATCGGTACTGTTTCATTGAAAAAGTCTAGTTTAGATCCATTTTTGCATAAAAGTGCTTAACACAAAGTGTTTGTATTCAAAAACCTTACCTTCGATTACAATTTGAATGAAATTGGGTAAAATTTGGTTTTAATCTGAAATTCGATTACAAAGTGCTTCTGAACACACCAGTTCAGGACCCGGACCTAACATGCAGACTTCATTGGAGTCAAATAGACAAAATGCTGAACAAAATGAATTAAATAAGTTGTTTGAGAACTTTTATGATGATTATTTTGAAACTCCCAAATCTAATGTTCAAAATTTGGTGCCTGACAGGATCACTGAAGATCCAGTCGTAGTTTCAGATCTTTCTCAACAACAAAGTTCAGAAGAAACTGGAGAAGCTTCAACAGCAAATGTGCAGTCAACTACTGAGATTGTACAACCAATTGAACCTCCACATGCTTCTGAAACCCCTATTAATTCTGAACAGTCAGAAGCTCCTACCTCAGATGTTCCACCTACAACATCTGCAGTAACCCCCGAACCATATTTCGATTCCAATCCCAACCAAGACCCAATAGAACCGTTTCCACATACAGTTAAGTGGACAAGAAATCACCCAATAGAGAATATCATTGGTGATCCATCTTCATCAGTCCAAACCAGAAGGGCTACAATAAATGAATGCTTATTTTCAAATTTTTTGAGTAAGATTGAGCCTAAAAATGTAAAAGAAGCCCTTCTGGATGCTGATTGGATAGTGGCGATGCAAGAGGAACTCAACCAGTTCGAACGGTTAAAGGTCTGGAGACTTGTTGAGCGCCCAAAAGACAAATCCATAATTGGCACGAAATGGATCTTCAAGAACAAGAAAGATGAACACGGTGTCATTATACGGAATAAAGCTCGTCTCGTGGCCAAAGGATACAGTCAACAAGAAGGGATTGATTATAATGAAACATTCGCACCAGTTGCACGCATTGAAGCAATAAGGATGTTTTTAGCTTTTGCCGCACATAAAAATTTTACAGTATATCAAATGGATGTCAAAACTGCGTTTTTAAACGGTGAGCTAACTGATGAAGTATATACATATCAGCCCGAAGGATTTACTGATCTTTCGAAACCTGATCATGTATATATTTTGGATAAGTCAATGTATGGCCTTAAACAAGCACCTCGTGCTTGGTATGATGCACTTTCAACATATCTGTTGAAATGTGAATTTACAAAAGGTGCAGTTGACACAACCTTGTTTATAAAACGTCAGGCGTCAGATATCATAGTTATACAAATATATGTAGATGATATAATATTTGGGTCTACAAATCCAGAATTTTGTAAGAAATTCGCATTTTTAATGTCCCAGAAATTCGAAATGAGCATGATGGGTGAAATAAATTTTTTCTTAGGATTACAAGTAAAACAATTAACTGATGGTATTTTTATCAATCAGTCAAAATACATACAAGACATGTTGAAGAAATTTAACATGGTCAATAGTACTCCTATGAAAACTCCCATGGCTCCGGATTCAAAATCAAAACTCGATGCAGACATCTCAGGGAAACCTGTAGATGTAACCCATTATCGAGGTATAATTGGGTCATTAATGTACTTAACAGCTAGTAGACCAGATATTATGTTTGCTACATGTGTCTGTGCTAGATATCAGGCAAATCCAAAAGAATCACACTTAACAGCTGCAAAACGAATTTTAAGATATCTCAAAGGTACTCCAAATCTTGGTTTGTGGTATCCTAGGGAGTCTTCATTTCATCTGACTGCTTTTTCTGACGCTGATCACGCAGGTGATAAGATGGACAGAAAAAGTACGTCAGGAGCAGTACAATTCCTAGGTGACAAACCCGTATGTTGGTCATCCAAGAAACAACATTGTGTTTCATTGTCTACAGCTGAGGCAGAGTACGTTGCTGTATCTTCCTGCTGCTCTCAAGTGTTGTGGATGAAAAGCCAACTGCGTGATTACGGGTTTACACCAAAGAAGATTCCAATATACTGTGATTCTCAGAGCGCAATAGCTATTGCATCAAATCCGGTGCAACATTCAAAAACGAAACACATCGACATTCGGTATCATTTCATAAAAGATCATGTAGAAAATGGAAATATAGAATTATATTTTGTACCTACTGAATATCAACTAGCTGATTTGTTTACCAAAGCGTTAGATGAAAAGCGGTTTAATTTTTTGGTATACAAATTAGGTATGTTGAATCGTTAAGATTTAATAATTCAGTAGTTTCAAAATTATAATTGTAAAATTTCATTTTTAAGTGATTCTTATCTGATGTTGAAATTCATGTATTATAAAAGTTTATATTCTTTGGAATTTAACAAGATCAGGATTGTCATGTGCAGGGGGAGCAGAAAAGCAATTTATCTGATTTTGCATAAATCTGATAAAAATTATCTGTTATTTTGTAGGGGGAGCAGAGCTGAAAAATGAAATAATAAGTTGAGGGGGAGCAACTTTCAGAAATTCAAGGGGGAGCAATAGCATTTTGTTAATATTGTTATTTTTTTTGTTAATATTTTTTTTTTGTTTTTGTTGTTAATATTTTTTTTTGTTTGTGTGTATTTTTCATTTTATTTTTTTTGTGATGTTCATGTGACAATTTTTTACAAGAATTTTTTTTAGTCCATTTTAAATTTTTTTTGTCTTTTGTTTTTGTTTTTTTTGTGTAGTTAATTTTTTTTTTGATATTCAAATTTTTTTTTACTCACAATTTTTGATTGAAAAGGTGGTTTATGGGCTAATTTGGTTTAAGATATGGGCCGATAGTTTGAAATGTTGAAAAATAAAGTGGGCCGGGTAAAAAGTGAATATAAATTTGAATTTTCAAACTCAAATTCACTTTTTCGGAAATTCAAAAAGAATTCACCTTCTTCCACAACCTTTCTTCACTTCAAAGAAACCTCAAAAACCCACAAACCGACGATCTAATTTCATCAATATTGTGAGTCAAGTTTTGTTTTTCTTTATTATTTCAGTTTATTTGAGCATATTATCAGTGTATTTGTTTGAATGTTATTATGTGTTCGTATGTCAATATTTTTTTGCATTCATGGCCGTTAATGGTGAATTGTTTGAATGATACTTGAAACTGAAATTAAGTGTGTGTTGTTGTTCATAATGATAATATGACTATGAATCTGAAGTTTCATAAGTCGTTTTTATATCACACACACAATCATCGATTTTTCAATAGAACAGTTTCGCATTTTTGATTTTTCTGAAATTTGAATTTTTAACAACTTTAAAGTTGTTTTTGTTCAAGGTTCAGTAAAACAAATATGTTTAAAATGCATTTTCGAGGGGGGTACAAGTTTTTATACACTGAAACACAGCCCTGAACTCAAATTCATAAAATCAGTGATTCTGGACTTGTAACAAAAGCAAATAGATATTTCTCGAATAAAGCTTCATTCGAGTTGAATGAAAGTGTTATTCGAGTTGATTGACAGTTCCATTCGAGTTGTGTCAAAGAGTCATTCGAGTTGAATGACAGAGTCATTCGAGTTGTATATGTAAGTCATTCGAGTTGATATGTATGTCATTCGAGTTGCCTGTATAGTCATTCGAGTTGCCTATATGTGTCATTCGAGTTTCATCTGAGAGTAATTCGAGTTGAATCATGACTCATTCGAGTTGATGTATATTAAACTCAGAGTTAATCGAGTTTACTACACATTATATTCGAGAAAGAAGTGTGCTTTATGCGAGTTGTCTAGTGTATCAAACACTTAGAAAATTTTCAGCACATAGTTTAGGACATATATATATCGAGTTTTACATATCATCATTCGAGAAAACTCAAAGACTGATTCGAGTTGAGTCACAATTCATTCGAGTTGTATATAGGCTTATTCGAGTTTCATAGACTCATTATTCGAGATTTACAGAGTCTTATTCGAGTTTCATAGACTCATTATTCGAGATTTACAGAGTCTTATTCGAGTTTCATAGACTCATCATTCGAGTTGTCTAATGTATCATCCGACATAGATCAAGCATAATTCGAGAAACTTGTTATTTCATTCGAGTTTAATCAGAAATTTTTTTTCTAAGTGTGGGATTTTTATGTTTTAAGAAAAATGTCACATTTTTTAAGAAATTGTTATAAATTTGTGTTTTTCTAACATTGGTCTCTAAACGATTGACTTTGGAGTCCTTTCAATAATTTTCAATTATTGTCAGGAATCCCGATGCTTTAAAAAGAAAATCACAAGTTTTTGCAATTTCTGATCAAATGTTACAAGTTTTTCTACATTTTTGAAGGTTGTCATTTGTGTACTTGATAAGTCTAACATGATTTTATTTTTACAGGTGTTCAAATGGCATCCCCAGTGCAATCCCAAAATTCAAATTCCTCTGATTCCCATTCATCGTCAAATCATACCCTTCTCTCTACCCCAGTCAGATCAACCTCAGTGGCCCGTTCCTCACAAACACATATTATCCCAGACAATCAACTTGTCAAGCCAAAACATTGCCTTCCTTTCAGGGACAATAACCACCGTCTAGATTCCAAAGTTATAAAAGTAAGCCATCCTATCATTGTGGACATTCTAAAAGGCCATCCTCTTGGTTATCTGCTTCAGTATAAGCCGTCTATTCCACAAGTATACTTACAACAATTTTGGCACACTGTCAAATTTGTTCCTGCGGACGGTACTCACCATTTTAAAGTGACAATTGATCAATTCAAGACAAATATCACTCTTGCAAGGCTACGTCACAATCTATTTCTTCCACGACGAATAGACACTGTGAACTTTCCAGAGTTAGCAGATTTTGAGGATTTTGTTTCTGATGAAGAGCTTGTCCATGATTTGATTTGTCTAGGCTACTCAAAGCCACTTCCTAAGAGCTCCAAATTTCACAGAAATGGATTAAATGGCGAATGGTACACATTGTTTGGTATCATAAATCGTTGCATGACTTCAAAGCATACGGGAATTGATCGATGCAGCATTCATTGTCTGCGGATATTTCATGGGATCGCATTCAACAAGCACTATGACTTTGCTCAGTGTATCTGGGAAGATTTAAAGGAGATTGTACTTGCTAAAACCACAAACAGAGCAAGGAAGTTCGTTCCACTTCAAAGATTTATTCAGATTCTTATCCGAGGGATCTTAAAGGCTAATGATAATATTCCAAAGAGAGCCAATTCTCAAAGATGCCCAGACTATGTTATGATGAGTTTGCATGAAGTGTCGGACTCCCCGAATGCCAACATAATGCCAATTCCAGAGTCATTACTCAAATATGCTGATCAAGAGAGTGAACATGTGAAATTGTATCGAATAGATCATGCTCCGATAGAGACCCAAGAACCGGGTTCTCTTAGCCCAGGAGCTTTAAGGATAGCGGAACCTCAGCAAGGGGCTGAAGTTCAAGTTAGCCGTTCTGAGAGTGAGGGTGAAGGAAGTGTGAGGGGAGGTGAGGAAGAACAACAGAAATCTGATTCTGAAAGAACTCTATCTGATATTCAAGAAGAAGAGGGAGAGGGTGATGATGATGATGATGGTGATGATGATGGTGATCATCATGAAGGAGGGGGAATGATGATTGAGGTTGAGCACATAGCTGTAGAGAGTGTGAGGGTGCCCCTAAGCCCAGAAAGCCGGGAATTACCCACATCCACTGTTAGCTCTCCTTTGAGAGTTAGCATTGAACAAGTCAATATCCCACTGACGAGTGCACGCCCAACTAGCCACTCAGTCTCCTCTCAACAGGAGTCTGTTTCAATTGCACACAGGGATGAGCCACATAATCTATCCGAGAGTCACTTGGACTTGATGGATATTGAACCGAGTACACAGTTGCCCGTGTGTACGACTTCATTTGATTCACTGAGTCTAGCTGATATACACGTTAGGACACTTGCGTCAACTTCATCTGTTGAAGTTAGTGTGGCTGAACTGAGTGTTCCCACTGGAACATCCTTAGTAACGGAAGCATTTGTTGCTCCGTCACTTGAAGAGGGTGGAAGTCCAGTCAGAGAAATGCCGATATCAACTCTGAGCACTGGCCACACAGAAATTCTGTATACCAGTTCAACTGTTGTGTCAACTGGAAGTCTTCGTGACCCAGTAGTGAGTTTATCCCCGTTTGTGACCGAATCAACTTTGTCAACAGCTTTGAATGAAGTTGTTTCTGGAGTAAACAAGCATGTTTCAAATCAACTGGCTGAGGTCATGGCTCAAATGTCCAATATTCAGAAGTTTTTGAAAGGAAAGGATGTTGCGGAGGAATCTGTTAAGAAAAATGAGTCAAAACAACAAATTGAAGAGTTGAAGGAGGAATTAAAAGATTTTGTATTTGAACAGTTTGATGAAATGAGGGAGCGTATGATAAGCTTGGAGAATACAGTTGTAACGGCGTTAGGTAATCTCTCTGAACGAGTGGCGGCAGTGGAAGAGACCTGCAAAGCTCAAGCTTCCTCGTCGAAAAGGAAACATGATGAGCACGACGACGACTCCGATGATGCTCCTCATGAGGGTGGAGAAGAGGAGAAAGCTTGATGAGCCGATTCCTGGAGTTTTAATGATAACATATCCAGAGAAGGAACCAGAAGCTCAAGGGACAGAAGCCGGAGGATCTAAAAAGACAGCTGGTGAACAGAGAGAACTGGGATTGATTCTTTATGAAGATGTTCCAGTTCCTTTGAACACTCAGCCTGATATTTATCAGTTCATTGAATATATTGATTCAGAGGAAGATGTTCAAGAGAAAGAGATAGAGCAGAGTATTCAAGAGACTGGAGAAGGAAGAGAGGAGTACATTGAATTGTCGGAAGATGATGACATAATTGCATTAACAAATATAGATTTTAGGGCTGAAAGGATAGAAGAAGAGGAGGTGTTAGTTGAAGAAATTATGAAATATGTTGAATCAACACCAACGGTTGAAAAGCCTGAGGTAGTTGTACAGATTAAGGAAGAGTTTGAGGAGTTCCCTGTTGAGAGCAGTGTCGCTCAAGAAACAGTTGTTTTAAATGAAGTGGAAGTAATGGATAGATTTTTTAATGAATTTGTTCTGGCTGATGAATCAAAGAAACAACACAGATTAAGGTTTCAGGCACAACAAGTAGTGCAGAGAGAGATTCAAGATATGTTGACTTTGTTAAACAAGGATGAGATAAGTAAGAAAAAGGTGAAAAAGCTTGAACTACCAGAGAACAGGTCTGCTAAGTTCATAAGGAAAAGAAACAAGATGCCGTACATTGAAGACATTTTAGAAAAACGGATCTTTTGTAAAAAGCAAGCTCCTTGCTCCTTTCACAAGCTATTCCGAGTTTTAGAGCCGAATATGCCCAATCTGGTTAACTATGCCAGTTTCCTGAGGAATAAGACTCAAGAGGTTGAGAAGGTGAAGAGCGATTTCAGAATAGTGGATCTGGTGCAAATTGAAAAAGAAAGATTTGTTAAAGTTTTTTATCCGAAGTTTACTGTAACCAGGTCTGATGGAAATACTTATGTATTCACGGAGGCTGACATGTTCAACATGCACTTAGTTGATATTAAAGATCTGTTTGACGAGCTGTGCAGAAATAAAAGGAATGAACATTGTAGATTTGCGCTGAAGACATTGTTTCACTTTATGCATACTAAACTTGTATTGATGTCAGTGCAAGATTTACAGATTGGAGTTGAGAGAGGAATGAGGAAGATAAACATGACTGCACCACACAGAGATATTAAATTTGCTGGTGAGCTTAAAGAGTTTCAAGTTATTATGGTGAAGCATCCAGCTGTCATGTATAAAGATAGGAATAAAAGGTTAAGAGCTATGAGGAGTGTTGAGCTGAATAAGTTTTCCGATGGTACGTTGATTAAGGTGATGAATGGTTTGAAAGGCAAGCTGGCTGCAGATCAAAAGAGGAAGACAAAGAAAGGAGCCTTGTCTATTAACGATCGAAGACTCATGGTTGAGTTTATTTCTAAAATTGAATGGAGGCTGTCAGATCGAAAAAGTATTAGAAGATTTGAACAGAAGCTGGGCTTGTCAATCTGAAGACTTTGCTACTTTCATCAAAGGGGGAGATTGTTAGAATATGTTTTTGATTGATGAAATATCAAAGTCTAGGGACTGTTTTGTAATTTCCTTAAAGTGTGTAAATATGTATAAATAGTCTTGTTGACTTTCCAATTTAGTAGATCTGTCAGAATATTCTTTTTGTACGATTGGTAATCATTTGGGAGTAGCAGTACTGTACACGAAGAACATTCCCGAAATCATTTTGTAATCATCAAGATCATCAATCGAATCATTTGGTTAGTGTTGATTATATTCTGTGTTCTTATTAATTGCATTTAGTTGGTTGAATTGGTAGAAACTTAAATTCACATAAATTATCGATAAAAATTGAGTCTCATGTAATAAATAAGAGACGTAACTATTTGATTCATTCTAAGTTTTCTTTGCTAAAAAATATCTTAATAATCATCCATAAGTAATAAATAACAGTAAATAAAATTAATGTGATAACATTTTTATGAAAAATAATTGTAATAATAAAAATTTCTATTTTTCAAAACTTCTAATCCTTTTAAGAAACCTAAACCATCCTATATATTATTTAATTACAATAATGGTATTAACTATTTGATTCCATTCTGAATTTTATTTACCAAAAAAATAATAATGATCATCCATAAATAATAAATAATAGTAATAAAAATTAATGTAATAGCCTTTATATAATAAACAACAATAATAAAATTTTGTAGTTTTCAAAACTTCTATATCTTTTAAGAAATCTAAACCATTTTATTATTTAATTACTTAATAAGTTTTATGTAATAATAATAAATAATAATTTATGGAATAACAATTGAATGGTATGGGAGTTATGAAAATTGGGTGTGGTCGGTTACAAAACACTAAAACATTTATGACCCTAAATAATAATCATAATTATCTATTAAAAAACATTAAATAAAAATTATTACTTAGGGCTCAACTTTATCAAATTCATTTATTTATATTCATATATTAATTAAAAAACTATAAAGAAAACAAAATAATTAGTATTCACATTTATTTATATTCATAATTATCTATTAAAAAAGATTATTTATCTATATTTTTGTAAATATATTATTTACAAAAAATAATAATGATCATCCATATAGTAATAAAAATTAATGTAATAGCCTTTATATAATAAACAATAATAATAATTTTTTTGTAGTTTTCAAAACTTCTATATCTTTTAAGTAACCTAAACCATTTTATTATTTAATTACTTAATAAATTTTCTATAATACTAATCATCCATATGTAATAAATAATATGAATAAAAAATAGTTTAATAACTTTTTGATAGTAATAATACTAATAATAAACTTTTGTATCATTCATAAGTAATAAATAATAGTAACGGTAAATTATCGATAAAAATTGAGTCTCATGTAATAAATAAGAGACGTAACTATTTGATTCATTCTAAGTTTTCTTTGCTAAAAAATATCTTAATAATCATCCATGAGTAATAAATAACAGTAAATAAAATCAATGTGATAACATTTTTATGAAAAATAATTGTAATAATAAAAATTTCTATTTTTCAAAACTTCTAATCCTTTTAAGAAACCTAAACCATCCTATATATTATTTAATTACAATAATGGTATTAACTATTTGATTCCATTCTGAATTTTATTTACCAAAAAATAATGATGATCATCCATTAATAATAAATAATAGTAATAAAAATTAATGTAATAGCCTTTATATAATAAACAACAATAATAAAATTTTGTAGTTTTCAAAACTTCTATATCTTTTAAGAAATCTAAACCATTTTATTATTTAATTACTTAATAAATTTTATGTAATAATAATAAATAATAATTTATGGAATAACAATTGAATGGTATGAGAGTTATGAAAATTGGGTGTGGTCGGTTACAAAACACTAAAACATTTATGACCCTAAATAATAATCATAATTATCTATTAAAAGACATTAAAGAGAAATTATTACTTAGGGCTCAACTTTATCAAATTTATTTATTTATATTCATATATTAATTAAAAAACTATAAAGAAAACAAAATAATTAGTATTCTCATTTATTTATATTCATAATTATCTATTAAAAACATTATTTATCTATATTTTTGTAAATATATTATTTACAAAAAATAATAATGATCATCCATATAGTAATAAAAATTAATGTAATAGCCTTTATATAATAAACAATAATAATAAAATTTTTGTAGTTTTCAAAACTTCTATATCTTTTAAGTAACCTAAACCATTTTATTATTTAATTACCTTAATAAATTTTATATAATACTAATCATCCATATGTAATAAATAATATGAATAAAAAATAGTTTAATAACTTTTTGATAGTAATAATACTAATAATAAACTTTTGTATCATTCATAAGTAATAAATAATAGTAACAGTAAATTATCGATAAAAATTGAGTCTCATGTAATAAATAAGAGACGTAACTATTTGATTCATTCTAAGTTTTCTTTGCTAAAAAATATCTTAATAATCATCCATAAGTAATAAATAACAGTAAATAAAATTAATGTGATAACATTTTTATGAAAAATAATTGTAATAATAAAAATTTCTATTTTTCAAAACTTCTAATCCTTTTAAGAAACCTAAACCATCCTATATATTATTTAATTACAATAATGGTATTAACTATTTGATTTCATTCTGAATTTTATTTACCAAAAAATAATAATGATCATCCATAAATAATAAATAATAGTAATAAAAATTAATGTAATAGCCTTTATATAATAAACAACAATAATAAAATTTTGTAGTTTTCAAAACTTCTATATCTTTTAAGAAATCTAAACCATTTTTAATTACTTAATAAATTTTATGTAATACTAATCATCCATAATGTAATAAAGAATATAAATAAAAAAATAGTTTAATAACTTTTAGATAGTAATAATACTAATAATAAACTTTTGTATTTTTTAAATTTAAAGCTTTTTATAACTTAATAAATAATATATAGGTTGAATCCATATAAATTTAAAGTTTTTTATTATTTAATTACTTAATAAATAATATATAAGTTGAATCCATATAAAAATTAATAATAGTACGTAATGATCCATAAGTGAAAAAGTGATCAAAAAATTTCTAAATTAAATGATAAAAAGGTTAAAATTTTAATTATTATTCATGTGTAATAAATAAGAATGATATATTTAAAAGTAATAATATAATATATTAAGTTATATTGTATTAAAAAGGTACATTTATATGATCAAATATATATAGTCGATTACATTGAGTCATTTTAATAAAAATAATTTTTTGTATTAAATGTAATAAAGCTTTACTTTTTTATCTTTAGTATACTTTATCATTATTTTTAGTATATTTACTATATTAAAAAGTGTGTATACGTTATAGATGATAAAAGCATATTATGTATAAATCATTTGAGAGGTGCACAAATTAAAGCAAAATTTACATTTTCGTTATGTTATTTGTATCATCTTTTGACTCTTCCCTTTTCATGTTTATCTTTTCCATCACAAACAATTCAATGACCTACATCTTTTTTATATAACTTATTACTACACATTAATGGCAATAATGTACACATTAATTCATCAAAGATCAATCGTCACTCTCACTTCTTACTTTTGAAACCGATCATTTAACTCAATGAATCCGTAAATGTCATATATATATATTATACAATGATATTATATATGACCTGAGGAAATGTTTTGTGATTAGAGACCATACCATGAAACAACAAAAAATTTTCTTTTCGATCATAACGACGTTCATACCATTTGATGGTCCAATGTGATGTCTGCATAGATTGGTCATTGGTGAGTTGTATTTTATCGATGAGTCAACATTGTAATGTTGTTGGTAAAAAAAAGGTAGAGTCGTTATTTCATTTATATGAGTTTAGTTTTTTTTAAGGCTTACTTATTTTTATGTCAACATAGTTTTGGTGGTTTGGAGATGATTTTGTTGTTGACGACTCTCATGTACTCATTTCATTAATCATGAATACAAATGGAAGCATCGAGGGTGTAATGGGGTGGATGATATTGCATTAGGTGGATTTCTATTATTTTATGTGTTTTTGTAGAAGAACCATGAACAATGGAGAACCATATAATAAGTGATGAAGACACATATCAGATACAAGGTGACACAATGATCTTATTTGTTGTTGGTTAGGTATGTAAAAAATAACAACTTCTACTTTCATTTAAGCCTAAACAAGTTCTATAATTTTGGATGAATTTCATGTATTACTATATATTAATGGAATGTGATTTGTACAAAACATATTTTTTTTTAATATTACGCAACAATTTTATCTATATGACAAATTCATTCTTATTTATACTTTAATGAATCATCTTATTAGACACACATTTCAGAATTTTACTAATGGTACGTTAGTTGAGCCAAATTTAATTGACCTTTTTACTAATTAGTTTCTTACAATTTTAAGATTAAATTATTTATATATCTTATTTGAATGTTAATTATACGAGAAAATATTCATTAATTATATATAGATATGTCGATTATATTGTTATTAAATATAGTTTTTTTTTATTAGAATGTAATATTAGATTTTCTTTTATGATAAAATGTGTGTAGTATGTGCTCATTAAATCAACATCGCCAACGCATTGCATGAACATCAAACTACATATATTTCATAAAACATGTATATGAAACAATTCATCAAAATTATAATAACTATAGCTATAATATATTATACAACAATAAAGCATGTATTTGAAACAAAGTTATTGAAATATTATAGATAAGTCATTGATGCATAAATATTGAGCTTTAAGATGTATGCATTATTATAATGTTACACAAGTGCTTTTTACATGTCATTTTCTATTAATATACGTTTCCTAACTCTTTGTTTTCTCATTATTAATTGTTCAAATAAATTCTTTCAATTTATTGATTATTATTAATTTATACTTTATTAACATGGTAAATTATAACAAATTAACAATTAATTGCAACTTATTATTTGTCTCTGATTGCTTCTTCATTTTCCTACAAGTGTGTTTATGGTTAAATTGTAAGAGCCGTTTGAATTTTTTTTTTCTATTTAAGCATTTTTCTTTTGATATTATATAACAACAAAATAAAACAAGAACATTATAACGACATTGTTTTTGAAAATGTTAAAATAGAAGGGATAAGACATCATATTTTAAGGACAAAAGTTGTACATTTTTTTATAATATAAATTATAATAAAATTTTTATGTCTCAACACATCGACTATGTTTGGTAGACAGCTAGCTCTACTAAAAAAACAAAAGCTTTGTTTGGAAGAAAATATAGAGTTTTCATTTTCTAAAAAATAAGTTGTTTTTATAAAACAATTATAAAAATAGCGTTTGAAAAGCTCAAGAGTTTTTAATCAAACATATTTACCTTTTACCCTCTTATTAATCATAAACTATCACATCTTAATGAATACAATTATCGAATAATTACACAAGTTAAATAAAAAAGAAACTAAACTTTCAACCCGGTGCATTGCACGGGCCGTTTTGACTAGTTTTATATAAAAGTTGAGTCCTCCATGTAATAAATGTGATGACAAATCTCATGTAATAAATAAGAAAATTATTGAGTTAATTTAATTTTAATTTTTATTAAATGAGAAAACTAATGAGTTAATTTTATTTTAAATTGTTAACAAGTAATATATAATTATATATAGTTAGTCGTTTTTATAAATGTTTTACAATGAGCATATATTATTTTATTATATGTTGGAATATTATTTTGTTGATGAAAAACAAAGTCTAAGGTTCAATATGTAAATTGTTCAAAGTTGTAAATAATATAAATAGGATGTTGACTTTGTAATAGAGATATAGATATGACATTTTGCACTTTTTGTACGCACGGATTTCAGAGGGAATTAGGGCTACAGTACGAACATATTCTCATTCATCTCTGTAATCATCATTTTGTGATTAATCCAAGCATTCGGTTAATTGTTTTTGATCCAAATCTTTATTGTATTAATTATATGTTGATTGATAAGTAGGATTCACAATTGGTATCAGAGCTTTAGGGTGATTTTTGATTGAAATCAAATTTTTTCGAAAACTATTCTTGAACATTTTTTTCTCGAAAAATAGTAAAATCAACAAGGGTTTTAATCCTGTTGATTGTTGAATGTGAAACTTGGATCGAAGGAAGTGATTAGGAAAATGATTGAATTGATCATATATTTGTTTTGATTTACCAAACACAAAAAAAGATCTGTTGATTTTTCAGAAACATTGAAAAACCGAAAGTTATTCACTGTTTCATTAAAAAAGTCACATTTAGATTTGTTTTTGGACGAAATACTTTCACAAAAGGTGTTTGAAATCAAAATCCCTACCTTCGATATCAATTTGGTCGAAAATAGCTCAGTTTTACAAATTAATTTGAATTTCAGACTTGAAAGTTTTGAAAAATTAAGAAACTCGGATAATACTGTGTTCTTGGGCAATTCGAGTTGACAGCATTTACCAATCGAGTTGATTTCAAGTTCAAATCGAGTTGACTTCAGTGTTAATCGAGTTGAACTTGTATTTCAATCGAGTTGACTTGTCTTATATTCGAGTTGGAAGTGCCTTTCAATCGAGTTGAACTTACATTTTTATTCGAGTTGAACTCAGTTCAATTCGAGTTGATCCAAGTTCAAAGGAAAGAACATTCGAGTTGTCTTAATGTCAACGAGGAATTAATCGACTTTGACATAGTTTCAATCGAGTTGTACAAAGTTACAATCGAGTTGCACATAGTTTCAATTGAGTTGCACATAGTTTTAATCGAGTTGCACATAGGTTCAATCGAGTTGCACATACATTTAATCAAGTTTCTCACAATTTATTCGAGTTGATAGGTAACTCAGTCGAGTTTCATCCCAAATAGATTCGAGTTTTGTCATCACTGATTCGAGTTTTGTCATAACTGATTCGAGTTTTGTCATAATTGATTTGAGTTGTGTCATTACTTAATTCGAGTTGCTTACTTCTTCTAACAAGTTGATTTGTTATAGATTCGAGTTGAGTATACATTGGTTCGAGTTTCACATATTCATTAATCGAGTTGATCAACTCTTCATTCAAGTTGATTATCTTAATCATTCGAGTTTCATTCAACATTCTTTCAAGTTTGATCAATTTTCAATAGTTGATCAACTGATTCAATTTCAATCAAATATCATTCGATTTTGGAAAGTTTTCTATCTATCAGTCATCATGTCAAAAGACGCGCTTGCCATGGGATCAGAGACGAAACCTCCAATTCTCTATCGGGGAGAATACGTACAGTGGAGGGAAAGATTTTTGGAATTTATCAGGTTTCCACGATCTCTCCGAAGAAATGCTAAAGTTCTTGACTGACGGACCAGCTGTGTTCTTAGAGACAATCCCTGGTGTACCCACTGGAAACCCTCCGATTCCAGAAAGAACTGTTGAGGTTACAAATCTAACAGAGGCCAAGAAAATAAGAAAATTAGGGGACAAAACAGCAAGGAAGTTGTTACTGATTTCCATCCCTAATGACATTTATACCTGCCTAACAAACACGAAGATAGCCAAATCCATCTGGGATGAGGTGTGCAAGCTAATGAGGGGATTCGACAGGGAAGCAACCAATAGAGCAAGGAACAGTCTGATGACTTTTGAGAATTTTAGAGCACGAGAGGGAGAATTACTAGAAAATGCTTACTTGCGGTTTGTCAGTCTTGTAAGTGAGATGAAAAGAAACGGGGTTACAAAGTCAATCTAGACATCAACGTCAAGTTTCTAAACGTACTTAACCCAGAATGGGAAAAGTATGCAATGATCATCCAACAGACGAAAGACATTGAAGAGATGGACTTCCACATGATCTTTGAAAACCTAAACAACTATCAAGAGGTTGTTTTAAAGAAAATGTCTGGTAAAAAGAAAGCTGAGAAAGAGACCGTTGACCCTTTAGCTTTATTAGCTGAAAAGAAATATAAATATAAGCTGAAGAAGGAGAAATGGGCAGTCATAAGCAGTAGCTCTTCTGAATCAAACTCATCAGATTCATCCGCCGATTCAGAGATAGAAGAGATAAAAAAGCAGATGGCCTTACTCACTAAGGCATTCCAGAAGAAATTCTATCGAAAGCCAACCAACAACAAAATGCGATACAAGACTGGCTCAAGGAAGTTTGAAAAGAAAGAGAAGTATGAAAAGTCTGGTGAAAGCAGTGGCAGGAAAGCTGAAAAATATGACAAATTTGATAAATCAGCCAAGAAAGAAACAGAGCAAAAATGCTACAATTGTGGCAAGCCAGGACACTTTTCTCGTGAGTGCCATTATGCCAGTAGTTAAAACTCTGATTACTACACAAGAAAGGCACTCCTAGCCAAAGAAAAGGAAGCTGAAAAAGCTCTTATGGCTGAGGATGATCATTGGCTACAGCTGTTAGAGGATGAACACATATTGGATGAGGATGCTCATATCTGCTTGAAATCAGAAGTCTTCAATGAATCAGAAATGAGTGAGCCAGCAATGATAGCAGAAGATAAGGTATGGGTTGGGCTAACGGACGAAGAAAATGAGGACAAGCAAGAGTCTGATGAGGAAGTGATTGAAGAATTCGCGATGATGGCAACAGGAAATGCTGGCTGCAGCAAAGATAAAGAGACTGATGAATCAGAATAAGAAAAATCAGACAGTTCAGAAACATCAGAGGTAAATTCTAATTCTGACTCTGAAATTGATGATTCCTGTTTGCTTGAAGAAAAATTAACACAAATGGCCTTTATGCTAAAGAATTTTGAGAAATCATTAAAGGCTGAAAAGAAACATGCTCATTCCTTGGAAAACAAGTTACAAAATGAACATGCGTTAGTATTAGATTTTTCCAAGGATAAAGCATTAGCATTACGAGCAGTTTCAGATTTGCAAGACAAAGCAAATGAACTTCAAAGAAAAATCCAAGAACTATATAACAATATATCTGACCTACAAGAAAAACTGAATTTGGCAGAATTAGAGGCTTCAAATTTTTCTGTAAAATATCATGCCATTTTTGAAGAAAGAACAAAACTTTATGAGAAAATAAAGACAATGGAAGATGAATTTATTAAAAGAGGTCAAACTGATCAAACTATCTAATTATATCAACCAAAAGACACCGACTTTTACAATTCTAAATCTAGTATTGGTTGGGAAAATCCTAAATATCTGCAAAGGCTATCTCAAATCACCAACTTTATATGATGTCAGATATATGAATCTAGCATTAAAATGACTTTTATGAAAGCATCAGATGAGGTAGAATCCAGTGAAGATTAAAAAAGACTAAGATCTGATAAGATGCAAAATTCTTGTTGACTATAACAGAATAAATGAATCAAATAATAATATTGGCATTAAAGAGGAGTATATTCAGACATATTCTGAAAAGGATTTATCTGAATCTACTACTCAATCTCAAAAGTTATATTTACCATTTTCAATTCTTGAAAAGATAAACTCTGATCTCGAATTGATAATCAAAAACTTTGAGACAGAAAATCAAACTCTTAAGGCTGAACTTAAAATTCTGGAACAAAAGTTACAAAAACAGCCTGAGAACAAAACATTATCAGATCCATTATCTTCAATTTCAATTGATTCTATCAACTCTGAAACAGAATTTGATCTGTATATGAACTCTGAGTTTATGTCCTTAGAAGATATGTTAGTTAAAATAGATGAGTTTGTAAAACCTTTAAACAACAAACAATCTGATGATCTTAAAGAACCTGTTAGAATTCTGCAAAGAACATCTACAGATTCAAAGATATCATCTGAAAATTCACAAAGTTTACAACAAAAGAAGGAGAAAACAAAAGTTACTTTTGTGACTCCTAAATATGAAAAAGGTGAATCATCTTCCACAAAGGACTCTATTGCACTCAAAGTCCAAAATTCAAAAGGTAAGAGACCTTTACAGAAGAAATAAGTTTCTAAGATCACTAATTCTCGTGTTTCTTCTACGTCAGATTATATTGTGAACGGTTCTCGGAAGCAAGTATGGCGAAAGAAGCAGAGAGAAAAGAAAAACCAGAATATAAAACAAGAGTGGAGAGTGAAGGAAAATATTGTTACAGATAGAAATAGACAATTTGAAAACTCGGTCTGTAATAATGAATTTACTGATAAACCTTGTATTAAATTCTATCGAACTGATTTAATTGCTTTGAATTCTCTTTCGTGTAAATCACTGCTTGTAAAATCTGATAAACTTGTATGGCAAAAAGGACCCATCTTTCAAACAGAAAAAGGTTCCACAGCATCATTTTTCAAAAACAGTTCCACCTCGAATTGTACAAAAGTGGGTACCAAAAAGAACTGTTAAAAAGTGGGTACCTAAACTAAAAGACATATCTGATGAGAAAAAGCATATTCAACTGCATGATTTACCAAAATCAAAAGTACCCAACTATAAGTGGGTACCTCATGTGTTATTTCGTCTTATAGGTAAATCATGTATGGTACCTTGACTCGGGATGCTCAAAGCACATGACCGGACAGAGAGAAACACTCACTAACTTTGTAGAAAAGTTCTGTGGGACAGTCAGATTCGGGAACGATCAATTCTGTCCGATCAAAGGTTATGGGAGTCTTGCGTACGAGAAGATTACTATTCAGAAAGTCTTCTATGTTGACGGTCTTGGTCACAACTTGTTCAGCATTGGACAGTTCTGTGATAAAGGATTATAATTCAAAACTTCAAAGCTAATCGGTGCAGCATTCGATCTGGAGAAGGAAAAGAAATCCTCGCAGGAAATAGGAAAACCAATTTGTACTCAATTGACATAGCCTCAATCAATCTGAAAAAGGATGTCTGCTTAATGTCAAAAGCAACATCTAAAACAGCTTGGCTATGGCATCGTCGTCTTTCACATCTGAATTTTAACGAATTAACCAACCTAGCAAAAGGTGGGTTAGTTAAAGGGCTACCAACTTTTAAATTCAAAAGGAGCAGTTGTGTGCCACTTGTCAAAAAGGAAAGATGACTAGAGCTTCGCACAAGTCCAAATCAGAACACTCTTCAACGAGAGCACTGGAACTGCTACATATGGATCTGTGTGGACCAATGAGAGTACAAACTATAAACAAGAAAAAATATGTATTGGTAATAGTCGACGACTACTCAAGATACACATGGGTTTTCTTCCTGCGGTCCAAATCTGATGCTACCGAAATCATTATAGACTTCATCCGAAGAATTCAAGTAAAGTTGCAGCTCTCAGTTCAGATCATCAGATCAGATAATGGCACAGAATTCTTTGAACAAATCTCTCGAATCATTTCTGAATTCTGTGGGAATAAGACATCATTTTTCAGCCGCTCCTACTCCACAACAGAATGGTGTCGTTGAACTAAGAAATCGGACACTGGTGGAATCTACAAGAACGATGCTGGCATATTCCAATCTTCCGTTATTCTTATAGGCTGAAGCTGTTGCAACAGCTTGTTTCACGCAGAATCGATCAATTATCAGTAAACGATTCGGAAAGACTTCGTATGAAGTAATAAACAAACGGATACCTAATATTAAATTTTTCCATGTCTTTGGATGCAGGTGCTTCATATTAAATGACAAAGACAACCTGGGAAAATTTAATCAAAAAGCTGATGAAGGTATCTTCATTGGATATTCGAAGGAGTCGGTAGCTTTCCGGGTCTACAACAAACGGGCCAAGACAGTCAATGAAAGCGTCAACGTTAAATTTGATGAAGGCGTGGTTATGGCTTCTGAACATACCAGTTCAGGACCCAAGCATAACAAGCCGACTTCTATGGAGTCAATTGAACAGAGTGCAGAAAATTCAGATTTAAATAAACTGTTCGAGAATTTCTATGAAGACTACTTTGAAAAGCCCAAAACTAATGGTTTTAAATTTGGTGCCTGACAGGATTACTGAAGATCCCGTCGTAGTCTCGGATCATTCTCATCAACCAATTTTAGAAGAAACTGGAGAAGCTTCGACAACAGATGTGATTGAAAGTGTACAACCTATTCAACCTCCATAATCTTTTGAATCCCCCTTAACATCTGAACACTCAGAAACTCCTATATCAGATAATGTCCCGTCTACATCTGAAGCTAACCCCCCGATTTCCCTATTTAGACTTAAATCCCAATCAAGACCACATTCAACCGTTTCCACATACTTTCAAGTGGACTAGAAATCACCCAACTGGAAAATATCATTGGTGATCCTTCTGCATCAGTCCAAACCAGAAGAGCAACAATAAACGAGTGCTTATTTTCCAACTTTCTCAGAAAAATTGAGCCAAAGAATGTGTAAGAAGCTCTTCTGGATGCTGATTGGATTGTCGCAATGCAAGAAGAACTAAATCAGTTCGAAAGGTTGAAGGTTTGGAGACTGGTAGAGCGACCTAAAGATAAATCAATCATTGGCACGAAGTGGATCTTTAAGGATAAGAAGGATGAACATGGAGTCATCATTCGTAACAAAGTACGACTCATTTCCAAAGGATACAGTCAACAAGAAGGGATCGACTATGATGAGATGTTTGCTCCTGTTGCAAGAATAGAAGCAATTAGGATGTTTCTAGCATTTGCTGCTCATAAAAACTTCACAGTTTACCAAATGGATGTTAAAAATGCATTTTTAAACGGGGAATTAACTGATGAAGTATATACATATCAGCCCGAAGGGTTTACTGATCCTTCGAAGCCTGATCATGTATATATTTTAGACAAATCACTGTACGGCCTTAAACAAGCACCGCGTGCTTGGTAAGATGCACTTTCAACATACTTGTTGAAATGTGGATTTAACAAAGGTGCAGTTGATACTACCCTGTTTATAAAACGTCATGGGCCAGATATTATAGTAATTCTAATATATGTAGACGATATAATATTTGGGTCTACAAATCCTGAATTTTGTAAGAAATTCGCTTTTTAATGTCCCAGAAATTTGAAATGAGCATGATGGGAGAAATAAATTTTTTCTTAAGTTTACAAGTTAAACAATTAACTGATGGTATTTTTATAAATCAGTCCAAATATATTCAAGACATGTTAAAGAAATTTAACATGGTCAACAGTACTCCTATGAAAACTCCCATGGTTCCGAATTCAAAATCCAAACTCGATGAGGACATTTCAGGGAAACCTGTAGATGTAACTCATTATCGAGAAATAATTGGGTCATTAATGTATTTAACTGCTAGTAGACCTGATATTATGTTTGTTACATGTGTTTGTGCTAGATATCAGGCAAATCCAAAAGAATCACATTTAACTGCTGCTAAAAGAATTTTAATATATCTGAAGGGAACGCCAAACCTTGGTTTGTGGCATCCCCGAGAATCTTCATTCAATTTAACTGCTTTTTCTGATGCTGATCACGCATGTGATAAGATGGACAGAAAGAGTACATCCAGTGCAGTTCATTTCTTAGGTGACAAACCCGTCTGCTGGTCATCCAAGAAACAACATTGTGTTTCATTATCTACAGCTGAAGCAGAATATGTTGCAGTATCATCATGTTGTTCTCAGGTGTTGTGGATGAAGAGCCAACTGCGAGACTACGGGTTTACACCACAAAAGATTCCGATATATTGTGATTCTCAGAGCGCAATTGCTATAGCATCAAATCCAGTGCAACACTAAAAAACAAAACACATCGACATCCGATATCACTTTATTAAGGATCATGTTGAAAATGGTAATATAGAATTATACTTTGTTCCTACTGAATATCAACTAGCTGATTTGTTTACCAAAGCATTAGATGAAAAACGGTTTAATTTTTTGGTATACAAATTGGGTATGTTAAATCATTAGATTTAATAATTCAGTAGTTACAAATTATAATTTTAAATTTACATTTTTTTATTTTGATCTTCATTTGATGTTAAATTCATGAATTTTAAAAATTTAAATTTTTCAGAATTTAACAGATCTGGATTGTCATGTGCAGGGGGAGCAGAAAATGATTTTATCTGATTTTGAGAAAATCTGATAAATTTTATATGTTGTTTTGTAGGGGGGTCAGACATGAAAAATACTATATACATCTGAGGGGGAGCTAAATAGCAAACATCAAGGGGGAACATTTTATATTTTACAATTTTTTTAGTTAAAATTTGGTTTGATTTTAGTTAAAAAAAAATTTTTTTTGTTTGTTTGTTTGTTTGTTTTCTTTCTTATTTTCATTTTCTGTGAATGTAGTTATTTTTTTGTGTTATCAATTTTTTGTTTTTCTATTAATTTTATTTTTTTTAGTTTTATTTTTTTAGTTTTATATTTTTGGAAGGAAAATTTTGGGTTAATTTGGAATGGGCTTGAAAGGTTTCGAAAATATGGGAGAAAGTGGACCGGGTTTAAAATTGTTTAAATTTTTTTTTTTGAATTTTGTAAATTTCAACTATAAAGTTGATTTTCAAATTTCAAATAAACTTTTTAGACACTTTACTATTCACCTTCTTCCTTACCTTCCGAACCTTTCTTACCCACGAAGAAACTTCTAGATTCCTATTATTTCATCAAGTTCAACCATTAATTGTAAGTTTTTCTGCTTTATGTCTTTTATTTTCAGTATTAGACATGTTATTTTCAGTGTATTATTTTTTTTCGTATATCTGTTATGTGTGTATGTGTTCGTATGAACATAAATATGTGTTCATGGGTTTTAAGAATTTGTGGTTGGTAAACTGAAATTAAGAGTGTGTTGGTTTGCGGTTAAACATTGTGAACTTGAATCTTAAATTTCATAGTTCAATTTAACACACACTAACAGAAATTTGAATTTTTAGTTCAAATTGTTTCGAGTTCATAGTTTACTGAATTTTGGATTTTTAATAAAATGTTGTTGTTTTTAAACAAAGTTCAGTAAACAAAAGTTGTTTGAAATTGATTTTCGAGTGGGGGTCAATTTTTAAATCAGTATTAGAGTCCCTGGAATCAAATTTTTTAAAAAATCAGTGTGTAAGGACTTCTAAAAATGTTCAATCGTCATTTCTCGAATAAAGGTTTGATCGAAAAAATATATAGTTTTATTCGAGTTGCATGATACATCACCCGAGAAAAGTGATGTTATATTCGAGTTGTTCACTAAGTAATTCGAGAATCATCAAGTGTTCATCGAGTTGGACAAGTAGTGTTAATCGAGTTGGACTTTTCATATACTCGAGTCCATTCATGACTCATTCGAGTTGAACTGAGTCCAGTCCTTAAGTCTTAGATTTCATTCGAGTTGAGTCACATAACATCCGAGTTGGGTTTGTTCTTAGTTCGAGAATCATTCTATGATGTTCGAGTTGATTTGACAAGGACTTGGAAAATTTTCAAACACATTCGAGTTGTGTTGAGAATCATTCGAGATTCTTTCTGTTTCATTCGAGTTGGGTCTTAGACTCATTCGAGATTTATTTCATGACATTCGAGTTTGCACATAGACCCATTCGAGATTCATTAAATGTCATTCGAGTTTGTACAAAGACTTATTCGAGATTCATTCAATGACATTCGAGTTTGATCAAGTGTCATTCGAGATGTGTTAAGACTCACTCGAGATTTGATCCTTTTTTTTCTCTAAGTGTTGGGATTTTAATTTTTTTAAGAAAAATGTAACAGTTTTTCAAGAAATTGTTTAAATCTGTGATTTTCTAACATTGGTCTCTGAAAGATTGACTTCGGAATCCTGTCAATAATATTTTCATATTATTGTCTGGAATCCCGATGCTTTAAATAGAATAGCACAAATTTTTATAATTTCTGGCAAAATGTTCTATTTTTCTATTTTGAAAGATTTCGTTTGTTTATCTGCTAAATCTAACATGTTTATTATGTTTCACAGGTTACAAATGGCTTCTCCAAGTCAATCCCAACATTCAAACTCTCTTCTGACTCCCATTCTTCATCTAACCTGACCCTTGTATCCAAACCCGTTCGTTCAGAATCTGTTACAAGACCTTCACCATCTACCCTTATCCCTGACAATCAGTTGGTCAAACCCAAGTATTGTTTACCATTCAAAGACAATAACCACCACCTAGATACAAAAGTTATCAAAGTCAGTCACCCAATCATAGTTGATATTCTCAAAGGACATCCTTTGGGATACCTTCTCCAGTACAAACCTTCCATTCCTCAAGTTTACCTTCAACAATTCTGGCACACCGTTAAATTTGTTCCTGCAGATGGTAACCATCACTTCAAGGTTACCATCGATCAATTTAAAATGAAGATCACTCTTGCCAGACTTAGACACAATCTATTTCTACCCCGTAGAATTGATACCGTCAACTTTCCAGAGTTAGCTGACTTTGTGGATTTCGTATCAGACGAGGAGTTGGTACATGACCTAATTTGCTTGGGATATTCAAAGCCTCTACCCAAAAGTTCAAAATTCCATTGCAACAGCCTGAACGGTGAATGGTACACTTTGTTTGGAATCATCAATCGCTGCATGACATCTAAACATACTGGCATAGATAGATGCAGTATTCACTGTCTCCGGATCTTCCACGGCATAGCATTCAATAAACATTATGATTATGCACAGTGTATATAGGAGGATCTGAAGGAAATTGTGCTGGCCAAGACTACGAATAGGTCAAGAAAATTTGTTCCTTTGCAAAGATTCATCCAAATTTTAATCAGAGGCATTCTCAGGGCAAACGAAAATATACCGAAAAGATCAAACTCTCAAAGATGCCCTGATTATGTAATGATGAGCCTACATGAAGTACCTGATTCTCCGAATGCCAACATCATGCCGATACCGGAAGCCTTGTTAAAGTACGCAGAACAGGAGAGTGAATATGTGAGGCTGTATAGAATAGATCACGCTCCCATAGAGACCCAAGAACCAGTTCTCTAAACCAAGGAGTTATAGGATGAGAGGAACTTCAGCAAGGGGCTGTAGTTCAGGGAAGCCTTCAAGTGTCTGAGGGAGAAGCGGGTGATGTAAGGGGTGGTGAGGGAGATGTGAGTAGTTCTGATTCTGAACGTACATTATCCAACATTAATGAGGGAGTAGCGGAAGGTAATGATGATGATGATGAAGGTGGACCAGCTCATGATGAGGGAGGAGCTGCACTAATGGATATTGTGAGTATAGCTCAGCAGAGTGTGAGGCATGCCCAGAGCCCAGAAAGCAGGGACATAGCCACAATTATTGTTAGATCCCAACAGGGAGTTAGCATTGAAGAAGTCCATATCCTACTGACGATTGCACACCCCCCATCCACTCAGTCTCCTCTCAACAGGAGACTGTTTCAATTGAACACCGGGAACAAGCTCAAATGCTAACCGATAATCCTTTGGATTTGATGGATATTGAATTCAGTACACATCTACCCGAGCGTACGACTTCATTTCAATCACAAAGTCTAGAACCGATACACACTAGGACACTTGCGTCTGCTTCATTCGTTGAAGTAAGTGTAGTTGAACTCAGTGTCACTGCCGGAACAACCTCAGTAACGGAAGCATTCATTGCTCCGTCACTTGAAGAGGTTGGAAGTCCAGTCAGAGCCACAACTTTGCCAACTCTGAGCACTGGCCACACAGAGGTTCTTTTTACAAGTTCCACTGTTGTGTCAACTGGAAGTCTTAGTGACCCAGTAGTTCCTCTTTCCCCATTTGTCACTGAATCTACTTTAAGTCAAGAATTAAATGCTGTTGTTGCTGGTGTGAACAGTCATGTTTCTGCTCAACTATCAGAAGTGATGGCTCAAATGACAAATATTCATAAATTTTTAAAAGGAAAATCAGTAGCAGAGGAATCAGTGAAACAACCAGATCCTAATCAAGCTATCAAAGAGCTAAGAGACTTGGTGTTTGAGCAATTTGATGAGATGAGAAAGAGGATGACCGGGTTAGAGAGTACGATATTGGGCAATTTATCTGAACGTGTGGCGGCAGTTGAACAGACATGCAAGGCTCAAGCTTCTGCGCCCAAAAGAAAACATGATGAGCATGACGATGACTCCGATGATGCTCCTCATGAGGGGGAGAAGAGGAGGAAGCTTGATGAGCCGACGCCGGGTCTATTAATGATCACTTATCCAGTGAAGGAATCTGAAGGTCAAGAGAAAAAAGAAGCGGGAAGCTCAAAGGAATCTACTGATGTTCAAAGTGAGTTGGGATTGATTCTTCATGAAGATGTTCCAGTTCCTTTAAACATTCAGTCAGACATCTACAATTTTGAGGAGTACAATGATTCAGAAGATGATGTTCAAGAAGTTCAAGAACAAAGTTTGTTGCTTCAAGGAAAAGAAAGTGAAGGAGAGAAAGAGGTTGAAATTGAGTTATCTGATGATGATGATTTGATTGCATTAACTGATATATCAATTCAAGCTGAAAGAATTGAAGAAGAGGAAGAACTGGTGCAAGAAATTTTGAAAGATTTCATACCAACACCGACGGTTGAAAAGCCTGAGGTTACGGTTCAAATTAAAGAAGAGTTTGAAGAATTTCCTAATGAGAATGTGATTCCACGAGAGGGTGTTGAGTTGAATGAAGTTGAAGTGATGGAAAGATTTTTCAATGAATACATTCTGGCTGATGAATCACAAAAACAACACAGACTCAGATTTGAAGCTCAACAAGGTGTTCAAAGGGAAATTAGAGATATGCTTACTTTGCTCAACAAGGATGAAATTAGTAAAAAGAAAGTTAAAGCATTGGACTTATCTGCAAGACAATCAGCTTAGTATATTAAGAAAAGGAATAAACTGCCATATCTAGAAGATTATTTGGAGAAAAGGATATTCTGCAAGAAGCAAGCTCCTTGTACTTTTCTGAAACTGTTCAGAGTTCTGGAGCCAAATATGCCGAATCTGGTAAATTATGCTAGTTTCTTGCGGAATAAGACTCAGCCTGTGGATAAAGTGAAAAGTGAATTTAGGATAGTTGATTTAATCAAAATTGAGAAAGATCGGTTCGTTCAGATGTTCTATCATACTTTTACCGTTTCAAGAGCTGATGGAAATATCTATTCTCTCACCGAAGCAGACATGTTCAATATGTGTTTGGTTGATATCGAAGACTTATTTGATGAGCTGTGCCGCAATAAGAGGAATGAATACTGTAGGTTTGCACTAAAGACAATTTTTCACTTCATGCATACCAAATTGGTATTAATGTCTGTGCAAGATCTACAGATTGGAGTTGAGAGAGGTATGAGGAAAATAAACATTACAGCTCCAAATCGAGAAATCAAATTTGCAGGATATCTGAAGGAGTATCAAGTCATTAAGGTTAAGCATCCTGCAGTTATGTACAAAGACAAAAATAAAAAGCTAAGAGCGATGAGGAGTGTTGAACTTAACAAATTTTGTGATGGGACACTACAGAAGGTAATGAATGGGTTGAAGGGAAAGTTGGCATCTGACAAGAAGAGGAAAACAAAGAAGGGAGCTTTATCTGTTAATGACAGAAGATTGATGGTTGAGTTTATTTCCAAAATCGACTGGAGACTATCTGACAGGAAAAGTATAAGGAGGTTTGAGTTGAAGCTGGGGCTAACAAGTTGAAGACTTTGCTTATTTCATCAAAGGCGGAGATTGTTGGAATATTATTTTGTTGATGAAAAACAAAGTCTAGGGTTCAATATGTAAATTGTTTAAAGTTGTAAATAATATAAATAGGATGTTGACTTTGTAATAGATATAGATCTGACATTTTGCACTTTTTGTACGCACGGATTTCAGAGGGAATTAGGGCTACAGTACGAACATATTCTCATTCATCTCTGTAATCATCATTTTGTGATTAATCCAAGCATTCGGTTGGTTGTTCTTGATCCAAATCTTTATTGTATTAATTGTATGTTGATTGATAAGTAGGATTCCCATTATATACTTTATTTAATTTGATAAGTTGGACCATATGTTACTAAATTCCATATAATAAGTCATAATGATATTTATTTAGATCATGATAACTCATTTTATTTTTAATTTGATTTGATAATATAACAATAAATTCCATGTAATAACTCGTATTGATAATTTATTTTGATCAAAATAATTTATTAACCTGAATCTGATACCAATTGATATTCTTATGTAATCATATACAAACAAATATCAATCAATTAATAACAACAAGAAACACTAACCGAATAATTTGAAATGCACAAAATCGGGAATTACAATTCTGATAATGAGAGCACAAAACCCTAGATCTGTAATCCGTACAATTTGGAATTTCCATGCAAAAGTAAATGTACGATCTGTACATTTTCAGTACAACTTTTTCTATTTATACAAAAAGTCAAGACTATTGATTAATTATAATAAGACCCCTAGACTTATTATCTTTATCAATTAAACTAATTCCAAACAAGTTAATACAAAAAAAAAAAAAAACATGAGTTATCGAGTAGATTGTAATATATAATATTAAGTCATTGATTTAATTTGTTTAATACCAAAAAATGGTCATGAAAATCATTTATTTATTTCATTTAGTAACATCATAAAAGTAATATGTGTCAACCAATATTTACTTACATATGATATACATCATTTATTTGTGTAATTTAATTTCAAAACACCAAAAAGACAAGATGAGATACTAAGAATACAATAATCATTTATTTCATTAAATTAATATGTAAGACACATCTTTTAGTATTTTACTAGTCAAAATGACCCGTGCGATGCACTGGATTATTTTTTAGTTTAAGTACATTGTAATTATTAGATATTTATGTTTCTTGGAACCACTATAACTATCTAAGTGAGTTTGAAATATTTTTAATATAATAAAAAGATTATAACTTTTCTATTGACTTGAATTATTTTATAAGTTTAAATTTTTAATAATATTTAAATTACTATATAAACTCTAAATAGTAAATACCATAACATATAGTTACGTAGAAAGTTTAAAAATAAATGTCACATTTATACATGTAACTTTTAAAGATTATTTGTAATTTTAACTTTTATGCATATATCGTTCATATATTTTTGTTAATAGTAATAATTGTATTATATAATAATTTAAAGATACTGATTTTAGAAATAATTTTTTCCATATTATTAAATTGAAAAACTTAATCATTCGTATATATGTGTTAAGAGTTGACGAATTCATTTTATTTATAGAACATAAGGAACTAATTGTTCATTTTGGTTATATATTTTTATCTTAATTTTTCTTTAAAAAAGAATGAATAATGTTAGAAGTTTTGAGCATAGTCTATTTAAATAATAAAAAGTTAGAAGTTTTTAGTACAATCCGTTTAGTACTTAAATATTTAAAAATGGTTGAATTTGATGATTAAATTTTTGTAATAATAAAATAAAAAATAAATGTGAAATAATATATTTAATAAATGTATGTATTTTAGAATCATCATTATAAATATTTGAACAAATATTATTGAAGTAAATATTGTTATAGATCTAGTATGGAATCTATGTGCATGTTACAAATTACCAAAAAACATTAGTTTAACCAAATTTATATATTTATTAACTAATGATATTAATATTACTTTAAAGAATATTTTTGTCATATTATTGTCATCAATATCTTAATGACAATTTATAGTAGAAAATTTATATTCAAAACATGTTAACTAATAATAAAATGTATCAATGTAATTTTTACTTACTTATAATAATTTGTTTAAAAATATTTAATTAAATAATAGATCCCAAAATATTTTAAATATTGAAACAAATCATTTTTAAAAATTTATTTGTTGTGTTAGTAGACCTTCCTAATTCCAACATACCAAACTCTTAAAGTGTATGTTCTTGATGTTGCTAAAAAATGGATACATTACCATTATCGAAAACCTAAAAAAATAGTCTAAATATAATAAAAGGAAGAGAAAAAAATATTACTCCTATACTAATCTCCAATTGGAGTTGTATAATTCTATTTGATCAATAAAGATTTATCATACTTTTTCATAATCATTCTATGGCATTAAAACACATGCACCAAAATAAATGATGGGTGAAATGGTTTAGATAACGAAAATATGACGTTAATATTATAATTACTGGAAAAAAATATTAAAAAATCACGATATTCTTTCATGTACATTTGCAACTCGTTAGAGAATGTAATATAAAATGAAATATTAAAAATAATAAGTTCCACTACTTATAGTGAACTAATTAATTCATTGTGAAAATGAGATGTAATTCAAGAGACAAAAATGTTATAAATAAAATTTAATATAATTCAGTTGAAGGGACATATAAACTTATTCTATTGATCATATTAAATTAACCTATATATTGATGATGATGATAATTTCATTTTAACATTTATTCTATCATAATAATAAAATATAGTTGGCAATAGTAATGATAATATTATTAAAATCATTAACGTTTAAAATATACATAACTATTATATTTACAAAAACAAAATGAATAAATTATTAATAAAATGATTAATGATATTCAAATGAAAAGGTTAACGAAAGAATTGTTATGATAATTAATTATTTATGTGTCCTTATGACTTATAAATCGAGTTCTGTTAGTTGGACAGTTTTAAATTCAAAACATTGCTGAGATTTTATTGTAGCTTAATTTATTAAGCAAAGCCGGCTCCAGTTCTATTCAGAATAGGGCAAGAAAGCGACTTGCCGCCTCAGTCACGAAGGAATAGTGTGTTATAAATTGAAATTTATATACATGTCTTGCAATATAATATAGATATGATGATTTGTTGTAAACATTTAATTATAATTAGATAAATTAGTAATTACATAGTTAGTGGGGTAATTAAAATACAATGACTTAAAACTACAAATTTTTAATATGCTATATTTTTTAGAAGAAACCTGAGTGAATTCTAAATAATTTTTTTTAAAATGTCTTTTTTAGGTATATGTTATTATTTACTTAATTTGATTTTTTAGTAACCGTAATTATAACTTTGTAACTCTTTAGTTTATTAGAAGCTTAAGTAATTATTAAAATGTCTTTATACTTTTGTATTTTATAGTTTCTTGTTTATATATATATATATATATATATATATATATATATATATATATATATATATATATATATATATATATATATATATATATATATATATATATTATGTGCAAGCAATATATTGATTCATATATTAAATAAAAATTAATTAATGAGCTTATATTCTTTTTAAATATCTTGATTATTGATTTAATTAGTTTAACTTATTAACTTATTTTAGTTGGCAATTTTTAAAAATAATAATAAATATAAAAGTTCTAGCACAAACTTTTTTGTAACATATATACAATTAAGTTAATAATAAGTATAAAATCACAATTTACTCTAAAACTTTTAAATTATTAAGATAGTAGTAAATTAGATACTTTTTATTTTATGTATATAGTAAGTTAAAAATATTTTAGTAAACTAAGAAAACATTTAATCTTTGATTTTGTATACATAACATTTTAAATGAATATTTGCAAACAATTAGAATTCTTGAAATATAGATCGTTAATAACGAATAATTAATCATATATATCATGTGTGATTTTGATTAATGTATAGTGAATTAGTACAACCATGTCTAACAAAACCATCTAAGAGACAGAAATAAATATGATATTTTTATGATTATCATTAACATTATTTAAAAAATTATTAAAATACAAACAAATGCATCTATGAAAGTGCATGATTGATTAAAATGAAATATTTTACGAAAATAAAAATTATAAATTGTAAAATACATTGGAAGTTAATTTTTAACTATCGACATGTTTGTTGTGTTATTTTCTTCATCATTCCTAAAAAGATAAAAAGTTTGTCGTAAAAATCTTCTTCTAAAAAACAACACATAAATATATAAAAGTGTCTAATTGATGAAAAACATGTGAAGTTGAAACAAATATATACATCGTAAGCAAGAAAACGTTAGACGAATTCTCTTGTGGGAATACGTTGAACAATATCTACGACTGCCATGGTGATGCTTAATCTGTTCGATCTCATATTTCTTTATCATGCATTTATGCTAAAAACTACTACAAATGTAAGAATTTAAGCATGATATATTGTAGAAATGAAACTACTATGTTATTTATAATAACATAATAAATTGATTGTGTAAATGAGAAACAATCCAAAGACACATATGTTATGAATAAAATTTAATAGAAACAATTGAAGAGACATTATCTTATTGATTGACCATCTTAAGTTAATCTATATAATTTTAAATTAGTGAGAAATTAAATTAGTTAATAATAATATTGTTATTTATTTTAGTGAGAAATTAAATTAATTAATAATAATATTGTTATTTATTTAAGCATTTTATTTATATAATAAAATGAATAAATTATTCATAACTTTATAATTAGCTAACTATTTTATGAAATGATTAATAAATTTAAATAAAATGACTCGTTATATAATTATTATTATGATATTTATATGTTTTTATGCCTTGTATATCAAACTTTGTCACTTGAACTTTTTCAAATTCATGAATATTGCATTAATAATATGTAGTATCCTATGTTTTATAAGTTGTAATTATATACATCATTTATAATATAGTAAATATATAAATATAGATAGTATAGATATGATAATTGTTGTAGATATTTAATTAAAATTAGATTAACCAATTATTTTTAGATATTTCACGAAAATTAACAAAATGCTTACTACTTTTGTTTATTGACTTTTTTTTATCAAAGTTAAATCAAATAACGAATACTCGTATTTATTGTATGGAACTGATCAACTTATATATAATAGACTCAACTTTTATAATAACACCTAACTAAATAATCATATAATTATAATAAACTAATAAATTGATTGTGTGAATGAGAAACAACTCAAGAGACAAACATGTTATGAAAAAAATTTAATAAAAGCAATTGAATAAACATTGTCTTATTAATTGACACTTTTAAATTAATATATATAATTGCATAATTAGTGAAAAATTAAATAATTAATGAGAAATTAAATTAGTTAATAATAATACTAATAATATTGGTATCATTCCTACGTTTATTTTTAACAAAACAATTATTAATATTATTATTATAATAAACTATCATATTTTTAGAAATATTGATGATAATAATACCATTAGAAATATTTTAAATTTTATATAAGCATTTTATTTATATAATAGAATGAATAAAATATTTATAACGTTATAATTAACAAATTGTTTTATGAAATGATTAATGATATTTAAATAAAATGACTAATAAAATAATAATTATTATGATATTTATGTTTTTATGACTTGTACATCAAGCTTTATTATTTGAACTTTTTTAAATTCTAAAATATTGCATTAATGTGTTGTATCCATGTTTTATAAGCTGTAATTATATACATCATTTATAATATAGTAAATATATAAATATAGATAGTATAGATATGATAAATATTGTAGATATTTGATTAAAATTAGATGGACTAACTATTTTTAGATATTTAACAAAAATTAACAAAATGCTTACTACTGTTATCTAAATTTTTTTATTAAAACTAAATCAAATAAATAATACTCATATTTATTGCATGAAACTCAACTTATATATAATAGACTCAACATTTTATAAAAACACAAAATAATTATATATTAGTTGTTAAAAATTTAAAATTAAACTAACCCATTAATTTTCTTATTTATTACATGAGATTTGTCATCACATTTATTACATGGAGGACTCAACTTTATAAAAACAACTAACTAGATAATTATATATTACTTGTTAAAAAATTTAAAATTAAACAAACCCATTAATTTTCTTGTTTATCACATGAGATTTGTCATCACATTTATTACATGAAGGACTCAACCTTTATGTATAATTACGATATAAAAAACAATGCTAGGTACTTCATATTGTTTTCTTTTTACCGTAATGAAATCACAACGAAATAAGAAACAAAATACTACACTAAATGACAAATACCAATTAAAAAAATAAAATTACTAATTCAATAAACATAAAAACTTCAAGTAAATATACAATGTATTGTTAATATTAAGAGAATATAAAAAGACTTAGAAAATGTATAAACATAGTTACAAATATTTACACTAAATTAAAATTTAATATTAGTATTCACAGTATCAAATTCTGTAACGATGGTTAATTTAAAATACATTATAATTTTTATTAAACCGTATGGTATTCAATAACGTTTTTAGATCACTATTTATTGAAAATTCTTCAAAGATGAACTGAAATAAAAAATAAATCACTAAAAATAAATATTGTAAAACTTTTATTGTTAAAAAAATGGATGATAATGACCTATACATATTGGTGAATACGACGTTGACATATATATTTTTTTTAGCAACAAACCTTTAGGATATTTGACATATCAATATAGAGTACATGAAGCACCCACATCAACATAAACAATTTATTAATAAAAACATATAATTCGAAATAATTTAAATAAATATATCATTAAATGTAAAAAGAATATAAATGTATGGATTGAAGAACACACAAAATTTTTTTCTAGAAAAATCTATTTGTCAAGAACTTCTTTGCATGGATGGTCATTTCAATAATGTCCATCAATTCACTGTCAAATATAAAATATCATAAGATAAAAACAGTAATAATCGATTTCACAAAATAGATTAAAAATACGTGTATTAGAGATGAATAACGAACTTGATATTTAAAAAAATAAAAGAAGAATAAATCAAGATGAAAACTAACCAGTGAAATTGTAGGAGAAGAAATGATAATGTTTTAGGTTGACAAATGGATTATTTGTAACTCATACTATTTGAATCATTCATCTTCTTTGTAACCTATGGATTAATAATAGAATAATAATTAATTATAGATAACCAAAGGTCATGAAACGGTAATGACATTAAACAAAAAATAGCAAATTTTAAATAAGACACAATTTTTAAATATAAAAAAAGACAAGTTAGAAATGAAATTTAAAACATTAACACAACTATTCAAACATGGGACTCAAATTAGATTTTAAATGTAAAAAAGAAATTATGTAATATATTTTAACAGATAAATAATTTCTTGGTTAAAATAAGTGCTTATTTTCATGAAATAAACAATATATATATAAAATTAAAAATAATTAATTATTTAGATTAAGCTCGAGGTTTATTTTATTTATGAAATAAACTAATTTATATAAAAATAAAATTATTTAAAAACATTTAATAAATCTAGAGATTTATATTATTTATAAAATAAATTTAATTATACAAAAAAAACATTTACATTTATTATGATATATATAATATTATTATTTGAAAAATGATTTAATATAAACAATATATGTAGAGGTCTATATTATTTATGAAATGAATTAATATATAGAAAAATAAAATTGATCATCAAGATTTAATAAATATAAAGTTTTATGTTATCTATTAAATGAATTAAATTACATAAAAATAAAATTAATTACCAATATTTATTAGGGTTAGGACTCAACTTTTATAGTATACTAGTCATGACGGCCCGTGCTATGCATCGGGCTATTGATTTTGTTATTTAAATCGTATGTAATTATTAAAAATTTGTCTTAATAATGGTCACTACTATATAAACTCTAGAATGAGAAAATTACAAAAGAAAAATGTTGTGAGATATAAACTTACTTGATTACAATTTTTATAGTATAGTAATCTAGCAAAACCAAGTTATAAAAATACAAATACTTTAATTAAAAAACAAATGTTTATATAAATTTCTTTAGGTTTTTTAGGACTATTTGTTTGAGGGGGTATCAAAAGAAATAAAATGATTATTTCGTAAGTTTGAAATAAAAAAATCAAACTACCATGTGATTGTGAGATTATTTTTTTTTAAAATTTTGAATATCTATGTATCATAAACCTAACCAATTGATATCTTTAAGAATCACTATGTTAGTACATTTACATATTTAACAAAAGTTAATTAAATGATTACTACTATTGTTTATTAATAAATTATTATTAAATCAAGTAACTAATACTTTTATTTATTGCATATAACTCAACTTTTATGTCAATAAATTTAAAAATACAATACATACATGTTTTTTTTTTTCCAATATTATGTTACAATATTATTGTACATCGTGGTAGTTTTTGTATTTGAGATTTCATTTTGCTTTGATATTTTAGACATTTATTACGTGTAATGATGTCTTTGTATATAAAAAATAAAGAGTTAAGAATTCATATATACATAAACAAATAATTATCGCGTTAGGTTCATTCTTTTACAAAATATGCAATGAAAATTACGTGCATTTATTATTGGAATGTGTATTTACTTTTATATACTATATTTTCTTGTTTGATTTATATATATAGTTTTATATGTGCAAGCAGAAGTTATATAAAATATACTGATTCATATATTAAATGAAATATTAATTAAATGAACTCATATTTTTTAAATAACTTGATTATTGATTTAATTATTTTAAGTTATCATTTATTATACTAATTAACTTATTTTTGTTAGAATATGTTTTTGATTGATGAAATATCAAAGTCTAGGGACTGTTTGTGTAATTTCCTTATAGTTTGTAAATATGTATAAATAGTCTTTTTGACTTTCCAAATAGATAGACTTGTCAGAATATTCTTTTGGAAAGTGTGTAATCAGAATAGGAAGCACAGTACACGAGAAAATCAATTCTGTGTTCTTATTAATTGCATATAGTTGATTGAATTGTTAGAAACTATTATTCACAATTTTAGTTTACAATTTTATAATAAATAATAATAACTATTAAAGTTATGACACAAACTTTTATTAATTTGTAACATATATACAATTAAGTTAATAATAAGTATACAATCTCAATATACTCTAAAACTTTTAAATAATTAAGATAGTAGTAAATTAGATACTTTTTATTTTATGTATATAGTAAATTAGAAATATTTTAATAAAATTTTAATCTTTGATTTTGTATACAAAACATTTTAAATGGATATTTTTAAACAATTAGAATTCTTGAAATATAAATCGTTAATAACAAACCATTAATCATATATGTCATATATGATTTTGATTAATGTATAGTGAGTTAGTGACAACCATGTCTAACAAAATCATCTAAGAGACATAGAAATAAATATGATACTTTTACGATTGTCATTAACATTATTTTAAAAATTATTAAAATACAAACAAATAGTGCATAATTGATTCAAATGAAATATTTACGAAAATAAAATTATAAATTGTAAAATACATTGGAAGTGAATCTTTAACTACCGACATGTTCGTTGTATTCGTTTCTTCATGATCCTGAAAAGATAAAAATTATGTCATAAAAATCTTATTTTAAAAAACAACACATACGTATATAAAAGTGTGTGATTGATGAAAAACATGTGAATTTATAACAAATATATACCCCATAAGCAAGAAAACGTTGGACGAATTTTCTTGTGGGAATACGTTGAACAATATCAACGACCGCCATGGTGATGCTTATCCTACTCGATCTCATATTTCTTTATCATGCATTTATGCTAAGAACTACTACACATGTAAGAATTTAAGCATGATATGTTTTAAGAATGAAGCTACCATGTTATTTATAATAACAAAATTGATTGTGTAAATGAGAAACAATTCAAGAGACACATATGTTATGTATAAAAAGTTATTAAAATACAAACAAATGTATCTATGAAAGTGCATAATTGATTCAAATGAAATATTTACGAAAATAAAAATGATAAACTGTAAAATACATTTGAAGTGAATCTTTAACTACCGACATGTTCGTTGTGTTCATTTCTTCACGATCCTGAAATGATAAAAAACTATGTCATAAAACTCTTATTCTAAAAAACAACACATACATATATAAAAGTGTGTAATTGATGAAAAAACATGTGAAGTTGAAACAAAATATACCTATAAGCAAGAAAACGTTGGACGAATTTTCTTGTGGGAATACTTTGAACAATATCAACGACCGCCATGGTGATGCTTGTTCTACTCGATCTCATATTTTTTTATCATGCATTTATACTAAGAAATACTTCAAATGTAAGAATTGAAGCATGATATGTTTTAAGAATGAAACTACTATGTTATTTATACTAACAAAATTGATTGTGTAAATGAGAAACAATTCAAGAGACACATATGTTATGAATAAAATTTATTAGAAACAATTGAAGAGACACATATGTTATGAATAAAATTTATTAAAAACAATTGAAGAAGCATTATCTTATTGATTGACCCTCTTAAATTGATCTATATATTTATAAAGGGAAAATTTCACAAAAAACATCAAACTACAAGTTTTTTTTCGATTAAGTCCCTCAATCAATTTTTTTGTCTGATAAGTCCCTTAACTAAATAAAAATCATGAATTTAGTGTTTTTTTCAAGAAAAATTACCGGTAACCTGTTAAGCAGGTTGCAATTGCTGACGTGGATTTTATAAATCTATGATTTTTTTCGATTAAGTCCCCCAACTAAATTATTTTGTCTTATAAATCCCTCAACTAATTTTTTTGCCACATAAATCTCTTATCTTGATGAAACTCATGTTATTTGTTGTTTTATCAATTTAAGTAATTGTTCAATTGACACTCACGTAACACATACGTGGATGCAAAAAAATAATAATAATAAAACAAAATGATAAATCAAAACAATCATTTTTATTGTTTAAAGTTTAGTCGGGATGAAGCGGTTAAATATATTTACACATTGTGGTCTAGACAAACATAGGATCGAAATAATCATCATTTATGTTATTATATCAAACCAACTTATGTTATCCGAAAGGACAGACTTTTTAAAAAATTTATTATTTTCAAACAACCATTGTCGTTTTGAAAAAATATTGTTTTCAATCCAACTTATTTTGGTCTAGACAAACATGGCATGCTCTGTCATCGTAATAAACATCGTCGTTTTTAAAAGTTTAAAAAAATTCGTTTTATTTTATCGAAAAGTTGAAAGGTTTAATTAGTTCGGGGACTTATAAGGGAAAAAAATGTAATGAGGACTTAATCGAAATTTTTTTATACTTTGATGTTTTTTGCAAAATAGGTTTAAACATGTTAACCTGTTATAACAGGTTAACGAACCAATTTAAAAGATTTAGGCAGTTTGGGGACTTATCAGAAATAAAATTTGAAATGGGGACTAAATCGAAAATTTTTTGTACTTTGATGGTTTTTTGCATAATTTTCCCATAAATTAGTGAGAAATTAACACTATTATTGACTCAACTTTTTTAGCTTAAAAGAAAATTGAAAATCATTAACACTATTATTTATGACATGGGACTCAACTTTTATAACTGTAAAATACATTTGAAGTGAATCTTTAACTACCGACATGTTCGTTGTGTTCATTTCTTCACGATCCTGAAATGATAAAAAAACTATGTCATAAAACTCTTATTCTAAAAAACAACACATACATATATAAAAGTGTGTAATTGATGAAAAAACATGTGAAGTTGAAACAAAATATACCTATAAGCAAGAAAACGTTGGACGAATTTTCTTGTGGGAATACTTTGAACAATATCAACGACCGCCATGGTGATGCTTGTTCTACTCGATCTCATTTTTTTTATCATGCATTTATACTAAGAAATACTTCAAATGTAAGTGTAATGATGTATTCCCGTAAATATTCAGCACCTCAATGATATTCTCATCAAACACATGAAGAAACAAGCTCAATAAATGTGTTATGATAAAGAAGAAGACAATATGAATATGAGAGAGTTATGAACAGTGGCGGCTGGAACAACAATTCAAATGTCAACCGTTTCACAAAAAGGTAACCCTAGGAGCCTTTTGTAGGCTCCTTTAATTATCTTTCATACATTGGCAACTTTGGCCCCTACACTATTCCTTAAACATAAATTACATAGAAATAACATAGAAGACAAATTACAAAGATAATAAATATTACAAAACAACTCCTAAGATCGAAATAAATAAATCTAACAATCTCCCCCTTTTCGATCACTTAGGAGGTCCTGGAACTCGGGCATGGTCGGTAGATTCTCGAAGACCAAGTATGACGTCGAAGCGTCTGGTTACTTGTCTTGTATGTAGCCGCTCGTTCAGGTAGTCTATGCCGCTGAGTGTATTCTGTATCTCCGTAGGTGAGCATCTCTGTTCAGGATCTGGTTGAGCATCATAGTCTTGTACTTTCTTTGTGAGAGCAGCTCGAACCAATCTAAGTGTACCATCGGAGTAGCAAGGAAGGTCCTCAAAGCGCATATACCTTTTGTAGCCCTTGTAGTTTACAAAAATGACACCCGGATCTCCAGAAAGTATAACTCTGTAGGCCGGGTGGTGGGCTAGGAGAAAGCTGTCTTGTTCCGGTGCACGTAGCCCTACCTTAACCATAGCACTTTCGATCGCCATCTGAAAATCTCTTAGGCACATTATTATCGATCGGCGATTCATGCTTCGTACTAGGGCTCCTACGGCGGTCATGTGCGTTAGACGTTTCCTGATGCGATTTTTCAGACTATTGTGAAGGAACTCAACGTCATCCGCACTTATGAAGTCAAGATCATACTCGAAGATGTCATCTCCCGTCCCATCTTCTCTTTCCACTTGGTAGGAGGGATAGAAGACTTTGGCTCTTTTGCACATAGTGATTGTCTTGAGCTTTTTGATTTTTGACTTTGATACCTTAGACCTTTGTTCCCGGAGCATCAATTGGTAGTATTCAGCCTGTTCAGCTTTGGAGACATTCGTAAGTTCCATGAGAAGGCGTCTGCTGAAGGGTCCAGGTTTCTTTCTGAATACCATTTTAAATCTTTCTTCAAGGTAAGGGTTCTGAAACTGCTCCGGGGGAAACTTTTGCAAGAAGTCTTTAAGGCCCTGAACGGGGGGTTCTTCTATTTCATCCTTTTTAGCTTCGAGAAGCTTTATAATAGTCCCCCGCCATTCTTGTCGCATCTGATCTTATGAACCTTGCCTTTTGTGTAGTGGTCTACCCAGAATAGGTCATCTTTCTTGTATACGCCAGGGCCCTCCGGAGTTTCGTCGAAGCAATCGACCCTTTTTGTTGGGGAGGGACCTGAACGTTGGGTTTGTTGGACTGGAGGTGGGCTTGGGGATCGTGGAGGGCTGATTGTAATGTGGGATTCTTTTAATGACAGGGGAGCTTGGATGGATGAAAGTATATCTTCTTGATGGGCTCGGGGTGGTGAATTCAGGAAATCGAAAGAAGAGGATGAGGATTTTTTAGTTGGAGAATCAGGCTCAGGCTTAGGGGTTAATAGGGGTTGGTTGTCCTCGGTATCGGAATCTGAGTCAGAAACTAATATGATTTCAACCTTTTCGTGCGGCTCCTCAAATTCTACCATAGCTGTCATTGGATCCAGTGGAGCTGGACCCTCGACCATGGGCTCGTCTTCTATTAACATGTACTCCTGAGCCTCCTGAGACTTTTCCCCCGACCCCTGAAACTCGGACCCCTCGACGGTCTCGGCTCCCCCTATACCCAGCATGGGCTCCTCAAATTGAACTTTTCTGCGCTTCTCCCCCTCATGACGATCAGGGTCGTCCTAGTCGTCATGTTTCCTTTTAGGGGCTTCGGCCTGAGTGCGGCACTGAAGGACTATGACCGCCGACTCGAGGCGATCCATTCGTGAATTGAGCTGCTCTTGGACTTGAAGAATTAGACGATTAAGAGCATCGATCTTGTCCGAGAGCTCGGCTATCTGGAGATGGACTGAATGGGAACCTGGTGAGGGGCCAGCTTCGGATGCGACACCCTTACCCTTGATAAGAGAAAGAAGGGCGGTGTGACGGTCCTCGGCTGCCTCCCTTTGGGCGTCCAGGTCAGCCCGGGTAATAACTCCGGCAGCACGTAATGCTGCCGTTAACATCTCCAGATTGATGGGGAGATGGCTGGAAGTGGACGGCGTTGATTGAGCCACTCCCGGTCTTCCTTCCGTCATCTCTGGCTCCACTACGGGACGCTCAGATCCGGAAGTTTGTTGAGCTGCCACGGAGGCAGCTCTTGGGGATGCCACAAAGGCATCGTGCATGGTGTGAATTTGTGGGGATGGAATCGTGGGCGAAGGAAGTTCGGTCACGTGGGGAGGAGTGTGACCTCTTTCAACACCGCCGCTCTCCGAATGAGAGGGCGATGGAGTGTGTGGAAGATCCCCGTGGAATGAAGTGGTTTCCCTTTGAGGGGAAACCAAGTGGGTGGTGGGGGTTGTTTCGACCGCTGGACTAACGGTCTTTTGAAGGGGAGTCCGGCTAACAGGGCTTGGTTCACCCTCTGACTGAATATCCCTCGCTCTTACGACAGAGACGGTTCTTTCAGAATCCGCCGTCTCTGCCGTCTCACCTACAGCTCCCTCCCTCACTATCTCAGCCTCCCGCTCACCGAAACCCATTGATTGTTGAACATCCATCCCTTCTCCCTCATGCTCACTCTCTTGTTGCTCACCTTCGGACTGGTTAGTCTCAGTCGATTCCGACTGAGACTCATCCGGATAATTCTTTCTTATATATGCCCTTACCCGCTCTGTGCCCCTTGACCTCGTAAGAGTAGATAGAGGAATTTTCATCACCTGTACCGTCGGGGCCCCCTTTGGCAGAGTTAGCTTTTGGATTGCCACTGTGGGGTAGACATCAGCCTCCGGACGCTCATGTATGTCATCGTCTTGATCCATTGCGCACTGGATGGTGAGTTGAAGGAATCTTTGATAGGGAACATATTTGCGGCCTTTCTTTGTGCTTCTTTTGGCGTGGACTCTTCGTAATTCTTCAAATATAAAAGCGGCATAGTCCACGTGTCGGTCGAAGGCAAAGCCGGTGAACATGGCTAATACCTGGGCCGACGCCGAGTCATGACCGGAATGCTTGGTTGTGAGGCACTTGTTAAGCACATCGAAGAGAATCCGCCAGTGGGACTGAAGGTTTTTCGTGCGGAAGTCTGATGGTTTTGTAAGAGGACCGTCATACCCTAGGGTTTGTATTTCAGAGAGGGCTTCATATACGGATGGGTTTGGGTCGAATGAATCAAGGGTGGGAAGGTAGTCTTCTATGGGTAGACGAAGAATGTGACGTATGGCTGCGGTGGTGATTTTGACTGGAACGCAGTCAATTGTGGAGGTGAAGTGAGGTTCGGGGTCGGTTATATATTGGAGCCTGTTCCAGAATTGTTGGAGGTAAATCTGGGGAACAGCTATGGCAGTCGATAGGGCGTAATATATGGGATGGCGGGTGAGGATGTCGAAGGCAAGGGTTTGGGATTCTTTTGGAAGGATGGAGACGTCGAGTTGCCAGTTATGTGGGATAAACTCGACAAACTCGGCGCTTGGCAGAATGGATTCCTCGGGTAGCTGAGCATTATTATTTGCAATAGGAGGATGGGGTACGGTGAGAACGATTGCGGGATCCATTTTCCTGCAAAGTGCAACAAAGTTATAATCATAAGACTTGATAGGATAATGCATTGATGTGAAGTCTAGATGAGTGTGAAATAGAAATTGTCTGATCTGTTTAGCATCGGGTCTTCATTAGCAGAATAAAATTCCACTAATAAAGTCCAAAGTCAATCGTTAAGAGACCGATGTTAGATAAGACCGTTTCACTCAAACACTGATCCTAACTCTAATCAATGGTGCACTTGGATGGAACTATTTTTGTGATTTTTAATTTATATGAAAATGCAGAAATGGAAAAAATGAAAAATGAAAAATTAAAAAAAATCCTAAGTGTTGGATTTCGGATGGTCCGAATTCGGATGAACAGTGTCATCGAATTCGGATCCGTCCGAAATGGGATAATGCATGAATGATGTGTGTGGGACCGAATTCGGATGAGGTGAAAATGGGGACCGAATTCGGAAGATGGTCCGAAGAGTAATTCATGAAATGAATGAAGGTGGTCCGAATTCGGATGTGTTATGAAGATGGCCCGAATTCGGATGTTGACTTGTGAAAATGCATGCAATGATATGGATATGTCCTAATTTCGGATGGTACCTAGAATTCGGATGAGGACCGAATTCGGATCAATAATGAACAGACTTGACAATTTTCAAATTTTGAAAATTTTGATCCTGCTTTGATGGTCCGAATTCGGATCAATAATGAACCGAATTCGGATCAACAGTTGTTCGAAATTGGTTTTGTTCTTTGAAAATTTTTGAAACAAGTCTAAGTCGGACATCCGAATTCGGGTGGTGGTCCGAATTCGGACATCCGAAACTGCATGAGTGCAGTTAATGTTCATGCAAAAAAATAAACGTGAACAGTTTGAATGTTAATGAAAATGCATGAAATTACAGATCCTAGTCTAAAACAACCTAAGGAACATTTTATCTAACTACTACTAAGGAAAAAAAACACATTTCAGTAAGTAAAAAGAGCAAAAACCGAAATGAAAAGTTAATAAAAATATGAGAATCAAACAAGTAAACTAGGAAGTTAAAGACTAAAATAAATTGAAAAGATTGTTACCTGATAGTGCAGATGATTGAAAATGCAAGAAAAATCGAAGAAAATGAAAGTTGAGAAGCTTCGAAGGTTGATAATGGTGGTATGGGGCGGTGATGTCGTCGACAGAGAGAGAGAGAAGAAGGAGAAAGGAAATATCTTGAAGATGAAGTAAAGTGGAGCGTTTGACCGTTGACCCGCTTATTTAAAGGCGAGTGGGTCGTGGGTCGGGTCAAGGATCCGCGCCCAAATGGAAATTGGGCCGCCGGATAGGGCTCAACACACACACAATTAAAAACAATGTCTTAGGCTTTTAAACAAATTTTGGCCCAATTAAAAAAATTAAAAAAAAAATATTTTTGGTATTTTCTTTAATTTTGAAATTAAAATAAAATGAAATGAAGTAAACTAAAATCTTTTTGGCTTTTTGATAATTTGAAAGTTAAAATCTTTTTGTGATTTTCTGACCTATTAAATTAAAACTTAAAATTAAATTAAAATTAAGACTAACCTAAAATTTAAAAAAAAATTTAACCATAAAAGAAATAAAAAGAAACACAGAATTAAAAAAAAATTTAAAATCCTAACTCTACTCCCCCTCAAATAAATACCGATCCTTTTTCCTTTTCCTTTTCAGATTTAAATCACGACAACCCTTTATAACCTTTCAAGTACAGACAAACCTGGATATTGTTTGCATCCCACTCCGTGATGAACAATTCACACAACAATTTATCAGGATCATTAATTATTAAAAATATACGCAGATAATGAAATATTGAGTTTCAATCTTGTGACATAATCCTTAAATTTAAATAACAGATATTTTCTAAAATAAAGGAATCTCAATCATGATAGATTGAAATAGAATTATTTAAGACAATATCTGATATTTAATTGGAAGGTGGATTCAACATGCCGATATGGGATACTAAAAACTGAAAACGAGGTTCGTCCAAACCTTTAGTAAATATATCCGCAAGTTGGTATTCCGTGCCAACAAAATATAACTCAATGGTTCCCTTTTCCACGTGATCTTTAATAAAATGATACCTGATATCTATGTGTTTTGTTCAAGAGTGCTGCACGGGATTGCAAGAGATGGCAATTGCACTTCGAGAATCACAGTAAATAGGGATATTGGTGAGTGAGAACCCATAATCGCGTAATTGTGTTCTCATCCACAGCACTTGAGAGCAACAGCTTGCAGCTGCTACATACTCAGCCTCAGCTGTAGATGTGGATACACAATTCTGCTTTTTGGAAGACCAACTCACCGGTCTATCTCCTAAAAACTGTATTCCTCCCGACGTGCTTTTTCTGTCCACTCTACAACCTGCAAAATCAGCATATGAAAACGCGGTAAGATCGAAATCGGTTCCCTTTGGATACCATAGACCAAGTTCGGGTGTACCCTTAAGATAACGAAAGATGCGTTTTACCGCAGTTAGGTGTGATTCTTTTGGGTCGGCCTGAAATCTAGCACAAAGACATGTTGAAAACACTATATCCGGCCTACTGGCAGTCAAGTATAGTAAGGATCCTATCATCCCTCTGTAAGTTATATTATCGACACTTTTCCCGGAAGGATCGGTGTCTAACTTACAGTTGGAGGCCATGGGAGTTGCGATACTCGTGCAAGAGTCTAATTATACTTCTTGAGAATGTCAAGAGTATATTTCGACTGGTTCTCAAAAATCCCATCCTCAAGTTGTTTGACTTGTAATCCGAGGAAAAAGTTCATTTCCCCCATCATACTCATCTCAAACCGGGACTCCATTAGGGCTGAAAAATCCTTACAAAAATTACTGTCAGTAGATCCAAATATAATATCGTCGACATAAATCTGTACTAGCATTATATGTGGGCCTTCCCTTTTAGTGAACAGAGTTGTGTCCACCACACCTTTATAGAAACCGGCAGAAATAAGGAAATTCGAAAGACTATCATACCATGCTCGAGGTGCTTGTTTTAAACCATAGAGGGCCTTATCTAGCACATAAACATGGTCAGGTTTATGTGCATCAACAAAGCCTTGTGGTTGTTCAACATACACTTCCTCGTTAAGTTCACCGTTTAGAAAGGCAGTCTTGACGTCCATTTGGTACACTTTGAAGTCTTTGTGTGCCGCGTACGCCAAGAAGATTCTGATTGCTTCGATCCGTGCAACTGGAGCGAAGGTCTCGTCATAATCTATCCCTTCTTGTTGTCGGTAGCCTTTGGCAACAAGTCTTGCTTTGTTCCTTATCACAATGCCGTTCTCATCTCGTTTGTTCTTAAAGATCCACTTCGTTTCGATGACTGTGCGGTCTTTTGGCTTGGGAACTAACCGCCATACTCTTAGCTGTTCAAACTGGTTGAGTTCCTCTTGCATTGCAACTATCCAATCCGGATCTGTCAGGGCTTCATCCATACGAGCGGGCTCTATCATACTCAAGAATGATGCGTAGAGACATTCATTAGCAGATGCCCTACGAGTTTGGACTCCTGTTGATACGTCACCAATGATTTGCTCTGTTGGGTGACTGCGGGTCCATTTGATCTCGTGTGGAAGGGGTGCTCGGGATGGAACCTCTGTGGTTAATATGGGGATGGATGAGGATTCATGGTCAATGGTTTCAAATGATGGTACCACAGGTTCTGGTTCAATTTCCAAGTGTTCAGGTGAAGGAAGAATCGTTGGTATTATATGTGAGGGTATTGTAGGAGTAGATTCAACTGCGGATGTGTCGGTGGATGATGTGGATGGATGAGGATATGTTGATGAAGATGGAGCGGAGAAACTTTGCGGCGCAGTTGAACTGGAAGGATTACCTACATTATTAACAACATTAGACACACTAGCGTTAGGACCGAAAAATTCAACATAAAAAGGATCAAATAAATTAACCAAATCAGAAGAAGAAAAAGAGATGGGGTTATTCGAAGAGTCTCCAGGCATTTGAGTAATGCGTGGTCCTGATCGATCAACTTCGGGCGCCAGTTCAGCCAACTCATCAAATGTGACGTGCACACTTTCATTGACTGTTCTGGTTCGGGTATTGAATGCGCGATACGCCTTCGAGTTGGATGAGTATCCAATGAAGATCGCTTCATCCGCCTTTTCGTTAAATTTCCCGAGGTTGTCTTTGTCATTCAGCACGTAGCACCTGCAACCAAATACACGTAAGTACTTGATAAATGGTACTTTATTCAAAAAGAGTTGGTAAGGAGTTTTGTTAAAGCGCTTATGGATGATGGAGCGATTCTGTGTATAGCATGCTGTTGATACGGCTTCGGCCCACAAGAAAGGAGGTAGCTTTGAGTATGTGAGCATTGTACGAGCGGCTTCTACTAGCGTACGGTTACGCCTTTCCACGATCCCATTTTGTTGAGGTGTTCGAGCAGCAGAGTATTGATGCTGAATCCCTTTGGATCGAAGGAAGCTCTCCACTACCGAGTTCTTGAACTCCGTGCCGTTATCTGATCTGATTGATTGTACTGACAGCTGCTGTTGGGTCTCGACACTCTTGATAAAATCAATGATTTCTTGAGCTGTCTCGTCCTTGGAACGCAAGAACCTGACCCAGGTATATCGAGAATAATCAATCAACGATAACCAACACATATCGTTTTCCATTTATGCTTTGAGTTCTCATTGGTCCGCATAAATCCATATGAAGTAACTCCAAAACTCTTTTTGTTGATGGTTCGGGCTTTGGTTTGTGAGATGATCGTTTCATTTTTCCTTTCTCACACGCTCCACACAGATGGTCCTTTTCGTAGCGCAACTCAGGAAGTCCTTTGACCAATTGCTTCGCAGCCAGCTTGTTGATATTATCAAAATTCAAATGGGATAGTCTTCGATGCCACAACCAAGAGTCTTTTGAAGAGGCTTTTGATAGTAGACAAATGTTATCCTTCACTACAAGCTTAGCTACGTCAATGGTGTAAAGGTTAGATTTTCGGGAACCAGTTAAGATTTCTTTTCCATCCACGTTCTTAACACTGCAGTTCTTAGCCCTAAACGTTACTTCTAGTCCTTTGTCGCAGAGCTGTCCTATGCTAAAAAGATTATGAGATAACCCCTCAACATAGTCAACATCCTTGATGACCAGATTATTTAGAACTAAGTCCTCGTATCCTTTTTATGTGAGCCTGATGGTTGTTCCCGAATTTCACAGTTCCGCAATACTGTTCAACAATGTTGGACAGCAATTCTCTTCTTCCTGTCATGTGCTTGGAGCAACCCGACTCCATATACCAAATGGACTTAGCCTGAAAAACACATAAGTTCATATAATGAAAAACTATATGCATTCAAACACATCCATTTTTAATTCACAATCAAACCGTGTTCTGAACCGAGATGTTCAGAAAACATGATGAGTTAAGACCGGGTCCTGGGCTGTGTGCACAGAAGCCAAACGTGTCGGTTGAAGCACAACCGACAAGCAAAAGAACGGGTCCTAGTCTGAGGTAACTAGAAGCCATTTCTTTGAAGCACGGGTCTTGATCAGAAGTAACCAAGAACCATCTGCATTAAGATCACACAATCTTGGGTACCCACCTCAATATGGGTCCCTTTTTGTTAGGATTTCCAGATTTATATGGCACGTGTACAGATTTAGAATCCCAACTAGCATTTGTGTGTGGTCCAGATGCACAACCCTTTGGAATCCATTGAAGATTGGATTTATTGGGTTTTGGAACCTTAGGCGCTGAAATTACCTTCGGTTTTTGTCTTTTTGAGACCTTTTTGACCGTTGCTTTGGTTTTGGGCCTTGGCAACGGACACATCTCAACTTTGTTTGTGGCCGATGATGCACTATTTTTTGTTTTCTTTTTCGAATACGTTTAACAGGGTAAGGCACAAAAGCATTCATTTCAGGAACCTGTCGTCTATATTTAGTTGGACATAGATTAAACAAATCCTTGAAAGAGTACTTTAACGGAATAGTAGAATTCGGTACATCATTACAAACATTGTCACACACATTGTTACACAAATTGTCTTTAGAGATTACAGACATCCTATCTCTAGTAACAAATTCACTTGACATTAAAGCCTTCTTCACAAAAAAACTTGTAAAATCCTGCATGGTGGTTTTTGGGACTCTCCTTATATGATCTGTAGGAACAAAATGATTAGAGTCAGTAAGCATGGAAGATTTAGACTTGACAGACTTTTCTTTTTGGTGGTGAGTGGGTTTCTTAAAAGACTTGGATTTTATCTGAGTCTTTTTAGGAACCTCATTTTTGAAAACTTTTGAGCACTCACCTTTGACAATGATAGAAGAAGATTCAGCTGTAGCCTTACCTTTATCTGATGACATACATGGAATTTTTATGGAATGAGAAAGTGTTTGTTGTTTTGAAAGATCTTTCAATTGTTGTGAAACTGTTTCAAAATTTTCTCTGTAGACAGTGACTTCCACAGATTGTTGAAAAGATTGATTTACCAATTCTTCTTCTCTCTTAAGAAGAGCATCTTGAAGATCAAGTGCTTTCTCTTGAGACGACTTCAATTCCTTTTCTAAAACAATGATTTGTTGTTGAAGAACTTTTGCAGGAATATAAAGTTGAGGAGTTGATTTTACAGTTTCAGTGTTCAATTCAGTTTCTGAATAAGTTGACGAGAGATCTTCCTCTAAAGTGGGTACTCTAGAAGAATAACTCTCGTTAAGTTCTTCATAATGAAAAGAAATTTCTTTATCTTTACGCGCAACACGTTTCTCATTTTCTTGGTTTAAAACTTCCTTTGATGACTCAAAAAAGAAAGATTTAATACCGGCTCCCATATAATTCATGTCATAAAATACATGTAAAACATTTTGTGCCTTTTCCAAATATTTAGGATTTTTAAAACCAATTCCTTGTTTAGAATGGTAAAACCTAGTTTCTTTGGGCTGATTTAAATGGATAGTTTGTTCTGTTTGACCCCTTTTCAAAAATGCATCGTCAAGGGTCTTTATTCTTGCGTACAAACTTATCCTTTCTTCTTCAATCATTTTGTATTTTTCTAAACTGTCTATATTTTCCATATTTACCACATCTAATTGTTTTGTAAGAACAGAAATTTCTTCTTTTAAAGAGAGTTTTTCTTTTGAAAGCGTTTCCATGCAAGATTCAAGGTATATATTCCTATCCTGAACATCTACTTTTTCTATCAACATCTGTTTTATAACATTATGATTAGTTAACCATTTTGAATGATATAATTCAGATGATTCTTTCAGAATATGAGCTTGATGTTCAGCCTGTACACACTTTGCAGTTTCAGCATTTAAACTATCTTGTAGATCAAGTATTTGTGTGTGTAGTGTACATTCATTATCTACAAATAATTTATTTACATGTGCAGGAATGTAATAGGAATATACCTCACTGGACTTGGAACCGGATGTAGAGCATTCGGGATCGTCGGTTGTAGCCATCAGACATGCTGGTGGATGTTTCATTTTCTCCCCCTCAGCAGCAGTGTCTGAATAGTCAGCAGTGAAATCAGCACAGGTCTCCAACCCCAGACGATCAACCATATAGAAATTCTTGCCCTTGTCATCCTCGTCTTCAGAATCTTCAGCATCCCAGTAGTCCTCCTGGGCGACGAGGGCTAACGCATCCGCTTTCTTCTTGGCAGCCTCGAGCTTTCTCTCGTAGTAAGCAACGTCTCTTTCGAAGTTATTCTTGCATTCCCTAGCAAAGTGGCCCGGTTTGCCACATTTGTAGCAGAGACGTTCATCAGTGGCCTTCGGCTCATCTGCTCTTGGCTTTTCCTCTTTTCTTTCCGCCGGCCTCTTGTCGGCCCGGCGGTTCTCGCGGCTGTCATCACGTCTCCGGTCCCTGCGGTCATCCCGACGATCATCCCTTCGATCGTCCCGCCTGTCATCTCGCCTTTCATCTCGCCTTTCATAACGGCGATCATCGCGGTAGTCGCGTCTGTCATCAAATCGGCGATCATCCCTGTCATCCCTTCGGTAGTCATCTCTGCGATAGTCATCGCGGCGGTCATCCCTCCTATCATCTGAGTACCTCCGTGGACCAGTGTCATAACGGAGTTGGTTGTTGGTCTTGTTGGAGAACCGTCGCTGTTTGAGACGGTTGGTCCACAAAGCTATCTGTTCTTGGATCGAAGTTTCCTCCTCATCATAGACCTCACGCGGAGGAGAAGCATACCTGTACTGAGACGATGAAGAACCGGGAGCAAAATATGGTGTCGGAATCTGCGTGTTGGTGATCAAGGCTAGCGAATCATTCGGTTTCAACCCTGTGTTGGCTAATAGCAGTAGAGAGGCCAACTGATTTGCCATCAGCTTCTGTTGATCCACATCCCCTTGATATTTCTTAAGCTCCTTAAAGACGACATTTATTGATACCTCAGGAATGTTCAGAACTCTTTTCGTTGCCCGACATGCAAGCTACCACTCGGGGGCTAAGGCGGCAAAGAATTGGACCCGATCCTTCTTGACGTGCAATTTATTCAATTCGTTAAGGACTGCACAGAACCTGGTGAATGTAACTTGCAGAGATTCCCCGTCTTTGGCGCGGAATTCGGAAAACTTTGCCTTCGCCTCCTCGATTTTGGCACGATCATCAAGATCTGCCCCCAGCATTTGGATTTCCAGCTCGTCCCACATTTCTTTTGCAGACATTTTACTGTCTACACCGACCAAAATATCAGTGGGGAGGGCTTGATAAATCAGATATTCTGCCCTCTTATCGGCGTGCTGGCGATCCCTCTCGGCGTCATTTGCCGGCTCTCTTTCAACCTTTGAGGCTTGGACAGGGGGGGTCAGCCTCGGGTCTGGCAGCTATCTCTCGATAGTAGATGACGGGTCCTTCGGATATTGATTGAAGCATCAGGTTCCCGAGAGGTTGCATTCCAACGAACTTAAGGAACCGGGCTTTCCATTGTTCGTACTCATCGGGATAGAGAACTGGTGGTCTGTTCTCAGATCCGAGTACTAGAGCTTCGCGAGACATTCTGATTATGGGTGCTGATTAAGAATATGAAGATCTTAGAGGTGGAAACTGAACACGGATGGGTTGGACTGAAAACAGAATATTCTGAATTCGGATGGTTGAGTTCGGATGAATAGTGTTTCGGATGAGGGAACCGAATTCGGATGGGATGAATTCGGATAGGTTGATTCGGATGGGTTGAATTCGGATGAGTTGATTTCGGATAGGTTGATTTCGGATGTGCACAGTAATTCGGATGGAGATGGTTCGGATGAGGTTCAAGTTCAGAAGATGGCCTATTTCGGATGAACAGTCCTACGGGTGGGGACCAAGTTCGGTTGACCTAATTTCGGATGGATCTAATGGACCGAATTCGGATGAACAGTGGAAAGACCGATTTTGTGAGGACCGAAATTTGAACAGTGGTAGACCGAATTCGGATGGTCCGAAATGGTGAGGTCCGAAATTGGAAAATTTTAAGAACAAGTCCCAATCAGTGAAAAATGGAAAGCCTAACCTGAACTTCGGATGGGACCGAAGTGTGGTCCGAAATAGGCTTATGGGGGGGGGTCCGAAATTCACTTAAGAATGGTCCAAATTAGGATGATGTGAGGTCCGAATTTGGTGCCTAGGTGGTCCGAAATGCTACAGTGGAAATCCGAAATACAGCAAGTTTTTACGATTTTCTAAGGCAGAATGAGCAGATTTCGATTTTTATCAGTTTTAAAGCCTAAAAACAGTTCTAAATGATTTATAAACTATTTTAAACACTTTTGGTGATTTAAAACAACCTAAAAAACACTTAAAACTAGCATGAACACGTGAAAAACCCACTTAAACAACCCATATTTTTCAAAGTTAATAATGGTCGATTCTTGATGATTTTAACAAAGATATGGAACTAAATGAGTTTAAAATCAGTAGAGAATGATAATGTGATGTTTATAGGACCATTATAACACAAGAAACACGAAAAAACATGGAAAAAGAAGATCTAACCGGTTGAAAATGGAAGAACTCGAAGAACACTCAAGAAACCCATCAGAATCCGAAAAAATCAGTTTAAATCCACCCCTCTGTGCTTTGATACCAATTGTAAAGTTGTATTCCCGTAAATATTCAGCACCTTAATGATATTCTCATAAAACACATGAAGAAACAAGCTCAATAAATGTGTTATGATAAAGAAGAAGACAATATGAATATGAGAGAGTTATGAACAGTGGCGGCTGGAACAACAATTCAAATGTCAACCGTTTCACAAAAAGGTAACCCTAGGAGCCTTTTGTAGGCTCCTTTAATTATCTTTCATACATTGGCAACTTTGGCCCCTACACTATTCCTTAAACATAAATTACATAGAAATAACATAGAAGACAAATTACAAAGATAATAAATATTACAAAACAACTCCTAAGATCGAAATAAATAAATCTAACAGTAAGAATTGAAGCATGATATGTTTTAAGAATGAAACTACTATGTTATTTATACTAACAAAATTGATTGTGTAAATGAGAAACAATTCAAGAGACACATATGTTATGAATAAAATTTATTAGAAACAATTGAAGAGACACATATGTTATGAATAAAATTTATTAAAAACAATTGAAGAAGCATTATCTTATTGATTGACCCTCTTAAATTGATCTATATATTTATAAATTAGTGAGAAATTAACACTATTATTGACTCAACTTTTTTAGCTTAAAAGAAAATTGAAAATCATTAACACTATTATTTATTACATGGGACTCAACTTTTATATGTATACTCTCATTTATTACATAGGACCCAACTTATATATATATATATATATATATATATATATATATATATATATATATATATATATATATATATATATATATATATATATATATATATATATATATATATATATATATATATAGATTATTAGCATTTTTTTACACTCCATCAATTGATTACCAACAATCTGTTCTCCATCAAAAAATATGAGCTAAATTGATTTAATCAATAATTAAATAAATCTGTTTCTCCATCAATTGATTACCAACAATCGCATGTATCGAAAAGAATACTCCATTGATGATCGTTCATCAAAAGTTTAAGTTTAAATTTCAATACATGCATAGAAAGAAACTCACAAATCAAATGATCACACATTTTCAACAATAAAGTTTTATGGTTATTAAATTATCATAAAATTGTAAAACTTTTATCGTTGAAAATTTTATCAAGAAGATATTCATAAAATAATTCAAGTACAGAGAAACCAAAATTTAGTTGTTAATAAATTATTTATAAATATTATAGTTTAAAACTATATAGTTGAAAGGATGGATAACAAAATGTTGACATTTGTGTTTTTTACATATGAATCTTTAGGATACTTGATATGTCAATATAGAGCATATCAATCACCTACATCAACATAAATGATTTATCAATAAAAATATATAAGGAAATAATTTAAATAAATATATCATTAAATATAAAAAGAATTACCAATGTATGGATTGAAGAATACACAAATATTTTCTAGAAAGTCTATTCGTCAAGAACTTATTTGCATGAGTGGTAACTTCAATAATATCTATCATTATCACTGTCAAATATAAAATATCACAAAACAAAAATTGTAATAATCGATTTCACAATATAGAATAAACATATGTGTGTTAGAGATGAATAACGCATTTGATATTTGAAAAATAAAAGAAGAATAAATCAAGAAGAAAATAATTACCGGTGAAAAATCTAGGAGAAGCATTGAGAAGGTTTTAGTTGACAAATGGATTATTTGCAACCCCACTATTTATAACATTTGATAATCATTCATTTTTTTGTAACCTATGGATGAAATACCAATTAATTAACGATAACCAAGGGTCATGAAACGGTAACAAGATTAAAAAAAAAAACAAAATTTTAAATGAGACAATTTTTAAATATAAAAGAAGAAAAGTTAAAATGAAATTTAAAACACTAACACAACTATTTATACATGAGACTCAAATCAAGTTTTAAATTTAAAAAGAAATGATGTAATATTTCTTAAAATATACACATTTTTTTTTGTTAAAAGAATAGTTTATTTTCATGAAATAAATGATATATATATGTATTAAATTAACAATATTTAATTATTTAGATTATGTGTAATTAAAATTTTTTAGTATTTATTGACTATTTTATTAACATATACATATATCTTTTTTATTTTGGTATCGTATATTGGATCAATATAGTTGGTGTTAAATTCAATATCACCAAAATTTAGAATATTAGATAAATGCATAACTAAAACATAAAAAAAGTTTATGATTATGATTATTTATAAAATAACGTAATCGTATAAAAATTTATCACATGGATTCAATTTATAAACTTATAATCATTTTATGTAAAAATAATCTAAAAAGTTTAACTACTAAATTAAAATAAAATAAATATAATATTGTTTTTCATAAAATGATTTATTTTAACAATAGATCTAAAGATTTATATTATTTATAAAATGAATTAACTTATACAAAAAAATTGATTGCCAACATTTGTTATAGCTAGGACTCAACTTATATAGTGTATATTATATACGTATGACTCAACTTTTTTATAAAATAAAAATATTGTTATTTTAAAGGAAAACTAAAGTTAGATAAATTAATTAGTAATCCATTAAAGAATAACTAAGAGAGTATTTGCAAACATACTCTAAATAATATTGTTTATTAAAAAACTTTAATGAAAAAAGAAGTAATTAGTAATCTCATTTATTACATAGGACTCAACTTGAATATGTTAAAGAATTTTTTTAATAAAAAAGTAATTAGTACTCTCATTTATTACTTAGGACTCAACTTTTATATATATATATATATATATATATATATATATATATATATATATATATATATATATATATATATATATATATATATATATATATATGATACCTAAATAAAGTCAGCAAAAAGGAAAAAAAAATACTGGGTTACATTTTAATTTGTTTATATAGATTGAATATCTTTAATAACCAAATTATCTTACCAAAAATTGTAATTCACAAATCTCCTTTAAATGACAAGAGACTAGCAATTTTTATTTACAAATAATATATTAAAAAAAATGAAATATCATTCTTTGCAGATTTAAAACTTTTAACAAATACATTAATCTTTATGGAATCATAATAGTGGTAATGGTTTCATTTCTATGGTAATTAAATCCATGTAATATATTATGATGATCATATTTTATATATAATAATTAATTCTATTATTTAATTTGATAATTTGAGTGGTATATTGATAATTCTATATAATTATTATATATTTAGATTAAAATAAATTAGTGTATTTTTAATGTAGTTTGGTAAGTTGAGTCTTATAGCATAAATCTCATATAATAGCATATATTTAATTAATGAATTAAAATTTTTAATATACTCACACGTTCTATCTAAATTTTAAGAAACTATTTCTTTTTTAATTTTTTAAAAAGTTTTATGAAAATATATGATCCTTGAAGCAGTCTTTAAAAATAGGTTAAGCAAAAAATTAAGCAAACAAAATGTATAATTAGATTTTTATAATTAAATATATATATTTGTAATTAATATATATTTAACTGAACACATAAAATAAGAAATTTCTAATATAGTTACACAGTGTAGAAAAATTTAATATATAAGTTTATTTTTTTTTAAAAGTTATATGCCAAAAATAGCAACAACGTTTTGTAGTTTTACCGTTTATACCCACATTATTTATTTTTTATCATTAATAGCAACAATTTTTGTATTTTTTTACTGATTATACCAACTTTTAACCTGGAAACCTGCTATAGCAGGTTACCATCAATTAATACCAACAACTTTTATCTTTTTACCAATAATAGAAACAACGTTTTATATTTTTACCAATAATAGCAGCGATTTTTAACTTTTTACCAATAATAAAAACATATCAAATTAAATTTTCATTTATCTTTAACTAATCATTATTTAAAAAAAAAACTAAATTTATGAAAATCGAAAAACAATAAAAAAAAAGTTCATAATCCATTTTTTTGTTTAAATTTTGTTAAAGATAAATCAAATGCAATGTGTGCCTATAAAAATATAAAAAATTTGTTTTCTATAGACATTAAAAAATGATGATTATTTTTATCAGGGGTGGGCATGGATCGGCTTTTGGAAAAAAAACAAAAACCAAACCGAAACATCGTTTTCTATATTCAAGAAACCGTTCAGTTTGGATTTTAAATAATTTGATTTTTTGGTTTTTATTTCGATTTCAGTTTGGTTTCGGTTTTTCTTTGTCATGGTTTTCAATTTCAATTCTTTCTTTCTGAAACCAAAACACACGCGTGCGCGCGCACACACACACACATACATACATACATATATATTGGAATAAACATTTATATGGATAAATAAAATCAAAATGTATAACACTTAATGCATTCTTTCACAAAACAAGATTTAGACATTAAATCATTTTATTATTCAAAATCATGACAACATAAAAATGCAATAATAATACAACAATAATAACCATCATAATATTCAAAGTGAGTTTTAGTCTCATATGAAATTTAGACATTGAAAAGTTAAAATTTTCAATAGAAAACTTAAATGAAGAAACGTCACGAAGGAAGAGTATTTATAAATTTTAAAATTATAAAATTTCAGTTCGGTTTGCTTTTATGGTTCCGTTTTTTGGTTTTTTCGCTTTTCAGATTGGTTTTTGGTTTTTTTGCACACTTCTAATTTTGATACGTCATATTTTTCATGCATAGCCTTATAGGGGTATGATAGGGGCGACCATTTAAGTATAACATGACAACATGAAACTCAATTCATTTTCTATAAGATGTCACAGAAATATAATGGACACATTATGCTATATTTGTATTATTTTTTGGATACCTATTACAAAAATATTTGCATTATTTATTTATGTGATAATTAAATGAATAATAATAAATAATTATGATCTAATTATGGATAATTAGTCTTTTATTTATTTGATAAATAAAATGGTAATATTTAAAAGATATATCCCTTTATTTTATGAATGATTATATGTGATTTAAATTTATGGAAATCAGATGACGTTCAAATAAGTTCATAATTTATATTTGTATCCAAATTTTGTTAGAGATAGAATAATTGGATTATTAAATTATATATAATTATTCATAAAATAAATAGATGCAACTTTTTAGTATTACCATTTTATTTATCGAATAAATAAAGAACTAATTATCCATGATTAGATCATAATTATTTATAATATTATTCATTTATTTATCAAATAAATAAATAATGTAAATATTGTTGAACTAAGTATCCAAAAAAGAATACAGATTTAGCATAATGTGTTCATTATATTTCTGTGACATCTTATACAAAATGATTTAAGTTTCACGTTGTCATGTTACACTTAAATGGTCGACCCTATCATACCTATAAAACCTGGCTATGCATGAAAATATGACACATCGAATAAATTTTCATTTTTTAATGTCGATAGAAAACATATTTTTTATCTCTTTTATAGGCACACATTGCATTTGATTTATTTCTAACAAAAAATAAACAAAAAAATAGATTATGAACTTATATGATTGTATTTCGATTTTCATAAATTTAGTTTTTTAAAGTAATGATTACTTAAAGATAAAGAAAAATTTAATTTGATATGTTTTTATTATTGGAAAAAGTTAAAAGTCGCTGCTATTATTGGTAAAAACATAAAACGTTGTTGCTATTATTGGTAAAAAGATAAAAGTTGTTGGTATTAATTGATGGTAATCTGCTATAGCAGGTTTCCAGGTCAAAAGTTGGTATAATCGATAAAAAAAAATACAAAAGTTGTTGCTATTAATGATAAAAAATAAATAATATGGGTATAAACGGTAAAACTACAAAAAGTTGTTGCTATTTTTGGCATATAACCCTTTTTTTAAAAGAACACTTTATGAAAATATATAATTCCTTAAATACCCCTTAAAAACAAGCTAATTAAGAAATTAGACTAATAAAATGTATAATCAATAATTTTTAAATTATTCATAAAATAACTCGACCTATATAAATTTTATTATTAAATGGACTCAACTTTGATACAACATGCATGTTTAATATAAATAAATCTTACATGAACTCAAATAAATATAAGACAATAGTATTGTTATTGATCACGTGAATATTAATTACATGGATTCAATGTAAAACCTTATTAATATACATTTAAATTAATGTATTACATAAATTTCTAATATAATTAGATGTTATATACAAACATTAAAAAATATTTTTTAAAATTTTTTTATGAAAGCATATAATTAATCAAATAACCTTTAAAAATAATTTATTTAAAATATATATGGTTTAAAATTTTAAAATTAATTGTATTATTTGTTGTTAAAATTAATATATTCAAATTTCACAAAAATATAAAAACAATAAATTCATGCATAAATCTTGAATTTTAATATGTTCAAGTAACTAATATATACATCATATACAAATTATAATTGCACATAAATGTCATATTGATTACTTAATTATTTTCAAATTCTCTCATAATTTTCAAACGTAACATATCATGTACACATTATAATTGCACATAAATGTCATATTAATTATTTCATTTTTAAAGTAATTAGGCAATCTAAAATCGTAATAAAACTTGACACTATCATATTTGTTTTTATTTCTCATGTATGATCAATTTCAGGAAAGATTGTTGTCACACCCCATTACCCCGGTTGGCAACGAATCGTGACGTCGCGGAAGCGTAACCATAATCATAACGAACGACCACTATATGGACGTTTTCAAAATACATTGATATAACTTAAAAACATAGAAATGTTTTACATAGCCCCAAAATAATAAAGTGTAGTTCACAAATTATAGAGATTTAAATACATAATTAAATTAACCAAAATAATGCAGATAAATCTCCGAGAGTTTGAAAATGAATGCGACTCTAAAAGTACGGAAGCTTGAAAATACTTCCGATTGCGGTGCGCTTGCCTTAATTTCCTGAAAATACACGCTAAAATTCGTCAACAAAATTGTTGGTGAGCTCATAGGTTTACACGTAAATATGACTTGTATAGACATCAACAGCTGAGTTTGGATTTATAAAATCATAAATTCCATGTTATGTATTACATATAAACCATCATGCAACCGAAACTTAATTATGAGTTTGCCCTGTGCAGTATTCCCATACCTAATACCGCAATGTTAGATATATATGCATTCCGCCGTTAGCCGGTAAAACTAACCCGAATGGGGGACATAACTCCCGATAGATCTATCCACTATATATTTGCGCTTACAAATAAATGTAACTAACGGTTCATGATTTGAGGGCTGATGGAACCACATGTGTAATACATAATAGAAATGAAGTAGTTTCCGTGTTCATATGAAAACGTAGCATGTATTTCAACCCCAAAATATAACAGTGTGAAAATAGGGGCTATGAAGACTCACCGAGCATGTGACGGTAAAATATGCGCGTAAAATGCAAGTTAGCGTGGATTGATGGGTGATGATCCGGATGTGATTAACCAAGCCCTAAATGTTATAAGGGACTTAATAATCTCCCATATATGATAATATGTGTATGTATAGGTTTTTATGTCTTAAATCGCCCAACATTACAAGTTTATAAATGAAACCCACTTAAAACGTCAAGTTTATATATATATATATATATATATATATATATATATATATATATATATATATATATATATATATATATATATATATATATATATAATTTTCCAGCTTTTCGAAGGGTTTTCGGCCTACTTTGAGGCTGTTTTTGACCAAGCTCCAAAACGATTCAGGCTTTGGTTTTCTTGGACAATAAACTACTATATACAAAGAAATTTTAAAGTCAAGAACGGTCATTGTTTGAGGTGTTTAGGTTAGGGAAAAAGCTCGTTAAAAACCCTATGTTGGCCATTTTTGAGCTGTCAAACTTTCGAGTTCCCAAATAATATCTGGGGGTTCTAAACTCCATAATAAATTATGAAAACTTCCAGATTTTTAGTTAAGACATAGACTAACTTTTGAGACAAGAATCAACTCATTTTGTTAAGTTATGAATTAGTTATGATTTTTCAAAGTTGATGCAACATTTCTGCCGAAATTCCGTATTTCATAAACTTGAAATAACTAGTGATTCTTGTTGTTTATTCAAAGACTACTTGTATAAAAGTTATAAAACATATTTATATAACTTGTTTTCATAATATTTACACTTACGTGATGTGCTTATATATTTATAAACACATTTGAAGAAAACAACTTAAAAACAAAAACTAGTGATTTATAAACTTGAGTTTTTATGAAACTTGTTGTTGTTGGTGATTATATATATTATGCAAGACCTATATAAACATAAATATAAGATGAAATAAGTTAGTATTTACTTACTTTGATGTATTTAGAGTATAAATTTGAGTAGAAGTTGAACTCTTGCAAAAGTTGCACCTAAAACACTTGAAAATTGCAAGAATAAGAAAGTTGCACAAAATTTCCTTTGTGAGGGCCTTGTGGCCAGTTTTGAAGAGAGAAAGAAAGAGGGGTTTTTGCTTTGAAGGTGTGGAGAAAATGTGAGGAATTGGGTCTCTATTTATAGAGAAAAAAGTGGTGAAATGATGAAGAATAGGGTGAGATCTTTGGTGGGTTGAAAGAGGAGGATTTGATTTTGATATGTTGAGTAAAAAAAATATATAACAAGTCCTTTTTGACCTTCATAGGGCCGGCCTAAGGGGTGTATTTATGGTGTATTTTTCTTTTTTTTTTTCAATAAAAGTATTTAGAAATGTATCTTGTATTTCCCTTTTTTTTATAATTTCATAAATACTTTTGGATGCATTGTTTTAATGAATTGTTTTAGTCTTGCATAATTAATGTTAAGTAAGTGTATTAGTGTATGATTAGTGTTACTAATTATAATTTAATTTGTACTTAGTTGAATTAATCCATCATATCGTAAATTGATCGGATTAATTGATTTCCCGATTCATCGCACCGATGAATTTGATTCCAATTGAGTTGAATTTCTTCATGAACATTGCTAATCACGTTGATTAATTGTTAATTATAACACCTTGCTTTTTGTTTTATGTGTTTATGTGCGATTTGCATTTAATGATGTAATTTGGGATTTTGATGAAAAGAAATACCATTTTTGCTATTCTTTGCATTTTAAAAAAATGCAAAATAGGACTTTGAAGGGTAAATTTGTAATTTAATAATTGAAGCTAAAAATTTTGAATTTTGGATAAATAGGAGCTGAAAGTTCATGTTTCTCATTCTTGCAAAAATCAAATTTAACTTTGAGAGCCTCTCTCTCTCTAAGAATTCACCTTCTCTCTAGCTTTTCTCCCAAACCGACCGACCAAATCTCGAGTTCTATACGCCATTGGAAAGATCTTGAAGAGTACTACACGGATCTGCAATTGCATGTTGGATTTGATTCGGATTTGAGGTAAGAATCGCCATTCTGTCTTCTTTACTTTCGGTTTTGAGAAAAAATCCAAAATTCCCACTTTTTGATTCATTCGAAGTTATTCTGCTCGAGTTTATAACTTGATTCTGCTAGGAAAATGTAATAGAAACGAACCTAGACATGTCCCTTAACATATTTATGATTTTTGACTTGGAAATGCATACTTGAAAGCTGAAAAACACGAACAAATTCGTGTAGCCAAGAATAAGTTCGAAATGAACTAAGTTCGAGGCTTTTCATCAACTTCGAAGTCTGCATATGTTCGAGCCTTATTAAGTTCGAGATATGCTAACTTCGAACCTCTCCTTATGTTCGAAGGCCATATATGTTCGAATCTCACCTTAAGTTCGAAGGCCACTTAAGTTCGAGACACACTAAATTCGTGAAACTTGAACAAGTTCGTGGGCAACATACGTTTTGTCTAACACATAATTAACAAGATATTTAGCTAGAAGTTATGGTTTGTAGTTTTTGGATTTTTTAAGCTAGCATTATTAATTTAGTATATATTCTGTAATGTTAAATTACAGACACTACACAGCACGTCAAATAATTACATTAAAGGGTTTAGCTCGGTTTTGAGTCAAAGTTAAATGCCAGAGAGTTTAAAGCTTATTTAAAGTATTAAAGCCTTCAGAAATTGTGCAAAACCAGAGTTATAGTCTACATAAGCCCGAGCAAGCATTTCAGAGTATTACAAAGCATAAGATAGTATTGTGTGTAACAGTTATTCTTGTTTACATGTATTTTATGTAATTGAGACATAATTTGCTTCTATATGCCTTCTTTGGACTTCAATAGACTTTTATGAGTGAAGGCGAACACTGTGGTACAGGGGTGCCCAGCTTAGCCGGATCTTACATCTGATCTATTAATGTGCATAATTTATTGCTATCTGTTTATCATTCTGCGTATTATACAACAAGCTTTGTTTGAGCGTTTCTTTGTGCATTTCATAAGCATTTTACATTACAGCAAGCAATTCTGATGCACACCACTATCCCCAAGCATTATGCGGGTAGCTAGCCCCGCATCACAGATTAATCATCTGTCAGCGGTAACCCTAGTGGTGGCATCTCCTTTTCAGCGTGCAATGTCTCAATTGTGCAAGCATTCATTCTGGGTATAAGCATTTACAAGCAAGCAAGCATTGCAGCCTTTTATAGGCACTTTTCATTTAGCCACATATCTTACATGCATCATGAAATTCTGTTAACTCACTAAGCAATTAGCTTACAGTTGCTACTGAAAATTTTCAGGCAAAGGTAAAGAGCAAGCTGGACCATCTGCTTAGGTCTATTTTCTGATCAACCCAGAGGATTTTAGCTCACTATAAAGCTTGTGGTATAGTATTAAGCTGCCTTAGGATTTGGGTAGCTGCTTTTATTATTATTGTGATGTAATAGCACTTAGTTTTGTAACCTTGTAGCACGTGTAGTGCATGGCTTATTCTAATGCTTTATTTAGATTTATGCAAGCTCTAGACTTAATGTGATGATTATGGCTATTGTTATTTATTCTTAGGATTAAGAAAACGTTATTAAAGCAAGGATGTGACATTAATGACCACTGATTAGGTTATAATTGGCTAGTAAATACTGATTAGGTCATAGATGCTAACCTGATTTAATGCCGGATGTTACAGTCTCCCCCTGTTAAGGGAATTTCGTCCCGAAATTAGCTCGTGTTCTCCACTGCTTGAGTATTTGAGAACAGGTGAGGGTATTTTTCCCATAACTGATCTTCGCGTTCCCATGTAAACTCAGGTGCTCGTTTAGAGTTCCATCTGACTTTTATTATCGGGATCCGACTGTGCTTTAGTTTCTTGACTTCTCAGTCCATTATTTCCACAGGTTTTTCAACGAAGTTCAACTTATCATCTAGCTCCAGCTCGTCCATGGGTATGACGAGTGTTTCATCAGCCAGGCATTTCTTAAGGTTGGATACGTGGAAGGTATTATGAACATTACTAAGCTCTGGGGGCAGATCGAGTCGGTAGGCTACCAGGCCAATTCTTTTGGAAATCTTGAATGGTCCGATATAACGAGGATTGAGTTTTCCTCGTTTCCCAAAACGGATTACGCCTTTCCAAGGCGAGACTTTCAGCATTACTTGATCTCCCTCCTGAAATTCCAAATCCTTCCGTCGAACATCGGTATAGCTTTTCTGTCGATCCCGTGCGATCTTTAATCGGTTCCGAATCTGGACTATCTTTTCTGTAGTCTCCTGGATGATCTCGGGTCTAGTGAATAGACAATCTCCTACCTCAGCCCAACAAAGCGGTGACCGACACTTTCGCCCATAAAGTGCCTCGAATGAAGCAGTCTTAATACTCGAATGGTAGCTGTTGTTGTAGGAAAACTCAACTAATGGCAGGTGCTTGTCCCAACTTTTGCCAAAGTCGATAACACATGCCCTTAGCATGTCCTCCAATGTCTGAATCGTTCTTTCACTCTGACCATCCGTCTGCGGGTGATAGGTCGTGCTCATGTCCAGGCGTGTACCCAATGCCTCTTGTAACGCTTGCTAAAATCTTGATGTGAACCGGCTGTCCCTATCTGATATAATTGATACAGGAACTCCATGCCTTGAGACGACTTCTTTAAGATAGATTCGTGTTAACTTATCCATCTTATCAGTCTCCTTGATTGGCAGGAAGTGTGCAGTATTTGTAAGTCGGTCCACAATCACCCAAATAGTGTCATAACCACCAGAACTCTTTGGCAACTTTATAATGAAGTCCATGGTTATATTCTCCCACTTCCACTGGGGTATTTCCGGTTGAACCAACAATCCTGATGGCTTCTAGTGCTCAGCCTTAACTTTCAAACACGTTAAGCATTTGCTGACATACATAGCAATGTCAGCCTTCATGTTTGGCCACCAGTTAATTCCCTTCAAGTCGTGATACATCTTATCTGACCCTGGGTGAATAGCATATCTGGTTTTATGCCCTTCATCCATGACCAACTTCCTTAACCCTCCGAATTTTGGTAACCAAATCCTGCTCATGAAGTACCGACATCCATCGGTCTTGATTTCAAACTGTTTATCCATTCCTCGCAAAGCTTCATCTAGCAGATTTCCCTCCTTGACTGCTTCCTCTTGTGCCTCGCGGATTTGAGAGTTCAAGTTTGACTTTATAGTCATGACCAAAGCTCGGACCCTTAGAGGTTTAACTCGTTCTTTCTGGCTCAAAGCATCAGCTACAACATTTGCCTTACCCGGATGATATCAGATCTCGCAGTCGTAATCGCTAAGCAGCTCAACCCAGCGACGTGGCCTCATGTTTAACTCTTTCTGGTTCAAAATATGCTGAAGGTTGTTGTGGCATGTAAACACCATGCACTTTGTACCGTAGAGGTAGTGCCTCCATATCTTGAGAGCAAATACCACAGCTCCAACCTCCAGGTCATGAGTTGTGTAGTTTACCTCATGAACTTTAAGTTGCCGTGATGCATAAGTGATAACCTTGTCTCTTTGCATTAACACACAACCCAATCTATTGTGCGAGGCATCGCAGTAAACGACAAAATCTTCTGTTCCTTCCGGTAGGGACAGAATAGGTGCACTACACAATCTTTGCTTCAGCAGTCGGAATGCCATTTCCTGATCTTCACCCCAGTTGTACTTTATGTCCTTTCGAGTCAATTCCGTTAAAGAACCAGCTATCTTCGAGGAGTTTTCTATGAATCGCCTATAATAACCGGCAAGACCTAAGAACTGACGGATTTCAGTGGGAGTCCTAGGAGTTGCCCAGTTTTTAATGGCCTCGATTTTTTGATGGGTCTACTTGAATCCCTTGGCTATTGATCACATGGCCTAGGAATTTGACTTATCGTAGCCAAAATTCACACTTAGAGAATTTGGTGTACAACTATTCCTTCTCTAGCAGCTCCAAAATCAGCTTCAGATGTTGCTCATGCTCCTCCTTATTTCTGGAATATATAAGGATATCGTCTATGAACACTATTACAAATTTGTCCAAATATGGTTTACACACTCCATTCATAAGATCCATGAATACGGCTGGTGCGTTGATCAAACCGAATGACATCACCTAAAATTCGTAATGTCCATAACGAGTTCTGAACGCTGTCTTGGGTATATCTTCTTCCCGAACTTTTACTTGATGATAACCGGACCGCAGATCAATCTTAGAGTAAAAACTAGATCCTTGGAGTTGAACGAATAAATCGTCGATTCTGGGGAGAAGGTACCAGTTTTTTATCGTTAACTTGTTCAGCTCTCGGTAATCGATGCACATCCTAAAGGATCCGTCCTTCTTTTTGACAAATAAGACTGAGCTCCCCAAGGTGAGGAACTTGGTCGGATGAATTCTTTCTCCAACAGTTCTTGCAACTGATTCGATAATTCTTGCATCTCTGATGGTGCCAATCGGTAGGGTTCTCGTGCGACAGGTGCTGCTCCAGGCACCAAGTCAATCTGAAATTCTACTTGCCTAGTTGGTGGATGTCCAGGAAAGTCTTCAGGAAAGACCTTTGGGTAGTCACGAACTACCGGGATTTCTTCGAGTCGCTTCTCCATCGACTCCTTTTCCACTAGCTAAACTAACACTGCTTGACAACCTCTTCGAATGCATTTTAGTGTTCTTAGACAAGAGATGACGTTCAACTGGCGATTCTTTCTTTCTCCTTGGACTGTGAGGACTTTCTTTTTCTTAAGTGGTATTCTTACGACCTTCTTACCACATAAGATTTCGGCATGGTTGCCTGACAACCAATCCATACCAATAACTACATCGAAGCTTCCGAGTTTAATAGGCATCAAGTTTAACTTAAAGGGATGATCTGCCAATTTTAGTGTGCACTCGTTAATTATACTATTCGCTTCAATCAACTTTCCGTCCGCTAATTCTACAGCATAAGCATTTATTAATGGGGAAAGAGTGGCATTCAGTTTTTCACTAAACTTAGCAGATATAAAACTTCTATCAGCCCCAATATCAAATACCACATAAGCATACATATCATTGAGAATGAATGTACCCGTCACTACGTTGGGATCCTGACGAGCGTCGCTTGCTCCCAATACAAAAGCTCTCCCTTGAGCTTCACCATTGTTCCTTTTCTTGGGGAAATCCTTCTTGAAATGCCCAGTGTTCCCACATTCGAAGCAACTCCTTTGCGTGCCGTTACTGCCTCCGTTGGTGTTGAACATACAGTTTTGGGTCAGATGACCAAGCTTCTTACACTTCCCGCAAGGGGTTGGATAGGGACCTACGTGATGGTAGGTGCATTGGTTACACCATGGTTTAGTGCCGGTATAGCCCTTCCTAGACTCAGTTCCGGCGACAAAAGCTTTGATGGTTTCGGGCTTTTTGGATTGTGAACCCGAACCTTTCCCTGATTTATCTTCCCACTTCCTCTTATTTTCCCCAGCCTTGGCCTCGTTCCTTTGGGCCACTTGGTCCATCAAGTTATTCGCCATTCAAATGGCGCTCTGAATAGTAGTTGGGTTGGATGCGGTGACATTCCCTTGGATTTGGGGGGCGAGTCCACAAATGTAGCGCTCAATACGCTTGTATTCCGGAGTGACCATCTGTGGGCACATCAGACTCAACTCATGAAAACGGTTGGTGTACCCAGCTACATCCGTTCCCTTCATAGCCAAATTCCAGAACTCCGACTCTATCTTTTGTAGTTCATTTCTCGGGCAATACTCATCGGTCATTATTTGTTTTAACTCGACCCAGGCGAGTTGGTAAGCTGTATCAATTCCCACAGACTGGGCATATGGGTTCCACCATGTCAAGGCGCCATCTTGAAGAGTGTGGGTGACGAACATGACCTTCTCATCCTCGATGCAACCACTAACACGAAACACAGACTCCAGTTTCTTGAACCAGTGGACTAGTCCGACGGCACCTTCTGTTCCGTTAAAGTACCGAGGCTTACAACTTAAGAATCCTTTAATTCCACATCCTTTCTAGGTTGAATCAGACCCTTCAGTGGTGCGACTAGCACCTCCGTCGCCGTTTGCGGTGCTATTTTTGTTGGTTTCATAGGTGGCTATAGCTGCTGCCACTCGTTGTGCGACCAGTTGTTCTATCTCGACGATGTTCATAGCTCTATTTGGCGGCATTATCTTAAAGTTTAAAGAAAAGAGCATAGTGTAAGAACTTGAGTCTTAAAGATTTGAATTTTTCTTAAGGCACAGTTCTATAATCATCGAACACAGATTCATAAATAACTTGCAATTTTTCATTAATCATTCATCATTTCTTACAATGGGGTGGGTGATTACCCGAAAATTTTTGGTCCTACACTATTACATAATAATTTTCTAAAATTACAAGGATAGGGGAGGGGGGGGGGGGTACTGTTGGGAAATAGTTTAAGTACATTCAAGCTGTTAGTTAGACTTCTCAGACTGTTAGTAGATTTTTTATGTAAATACAAAGTTCATGCTGCTAGTTGAAGAAACTCGAGCTGCCAGTGTAAAAGTTCAAGCTGCCAGAGCAAAACAACTCAAGCTGCTCAGTTCATGCTGTCAAGAGATTCAAGCTGCTCAACAGTTTCATAAACAGAAAGTGCTGATTTTCAGGAAAGATATCTACACGAAGATTCCAGCATATCTACTATCAGAGAAGTCATAGTCCTTCAAGGAAACAAGTCCAAAAGCAATATAAATAGACAGAATATTGTATAGAAGAAATAGAAGTTTTCTGCATATTTTGAGTCTGTAATTGCTTTGTTGATTAAGTTTTCATAAGCCTCTAAGGTTGTAAAACCTAAGAACAGTCTGTGTTTTCGTCTAATCAAAACAGATTAGAGGTGATTGTAATCATTGAATTCAGCAATACAAACAGTCTTGATTACTTCTTATGTTTTATGCTTCATTGGTTCCGAAAGTTTTTGTTAAAATAATTAAGTGTTATTCCGCAAACTTCTTAATTAAACTTTGATTCAAAGCAAGATTATTGATTTATACTCTGATAAATTTCAAATCAGTTAATCTTGGTTATTCAGTTTTAGATCCTGACAAGTGGTATCAGAGACAGGTCGTTCTTTGTTTTTCAAAGTCGAAAACTTTCTTTAAAATTTTTAATCTTTTACAATGCAATTTGAAAATAGCAGCAGTGGATCTGGGCAAGGACTCAAAGTGCCTATGCTCAAGCCCACTGAGTTTGAGATGTGGAAACTCAGGAATCAACAGCATATTCAATTCATTGATTATGCCATATGGGAAGCTGTTGAATTCCCTCCTGTAGTTGATCCAGAACTTGATGCTGAGGGAAAACCTGTCAAAACTCCTCCAAAAACTGAACTTGAAAGGAAGTCTAGAATGAATGAAGTGAAAGCACTCACTCTATTACAAATAGCCATTCCTAATGTTATCAACATCAGTTCAAAAAGTTTTATACTGCTCACTCTCTTTGGAATGCCTTAGAGAAGAGGTTTGCTGGTAATGCCAGTACCAAGAGAAATCAAAAAGACCTCTTGAAACAGCAGTATGAAAACTTTTCTGGTGGCAAGAATGAAAACCTCACTCAAATCTTTGACAGGTTCAACAAACTGATAAGTGAACTGGAAAGTGCAAAGGTCAATCTGGATCAAGATGAAGTCAAAAGAAAGTTTCTCAGATCTCTTGGAGAAGAATGAAGAATGGACAGTCTATGCTGCACAGTGGAGAACAAAAGACACTCTTGATGAGATAGAATTGGCTGATCTGTATAACAGTTTAAGAGTGTTTGAGACTGAGATTGATGCTAAAAAGAAATCCTTTTCTTATAATCACAACACTGCTCTTCTGTCTTCTAAAAAATCTAATAACTGTGATTCTTTTTCAGGTGGTGATGGCAATTCTGCTGAAACTCACTATGAGGCTTTTGTTGCCAATGATGGATTATTTGCTCTAAATGTTGAAGACTTGGAACAAATTCATCCAGATGATCTTGAAGCGATGGATTTAAAGTGGCAACATGCAATGCTGACCATGAGAGCCAAAAGATTTCTGAAAAGAACTGGTAGGGCCAACTTTCAAGCCAAGACAGAAGGCAAACCATCTTTTGATAAATCAAAAGTGGAATGCTATAAATGCCATAAGCTTGGTCACTTTGCCAGAGAATGTAGATCTCAAGGTCAACAACCATCAAGGACTTCACAGCCCATCCAAGCTTCCTCATCAACAGCACTTGTCTCTCAAGAAGACAATGTGTTTGACTGGAGTGATCAGACAGAGGAAGAATTCCAAAATCAAGCACTGATGGTAGAAACCTCAAATGTCTCCTCAACTGAACTACCATCTGAGGTAAATTCTAAACTCTGCTGTCAATCATGCAAAAATATGGTTAAAAAGTACAGAGATCATAATGAGAGCATGTGCAAAACTCTAGCTAAGATGAAAGAAAGGAGATATGAATATATGCAAGCCATAGAAGATCTGGAAAAACAGATCAATGACTATAAGGATAATGAGTTTCAAATGGGGTATGATAGAAACTATCATGAATGGGAGAAAAAGGAACTCAATAAGAAAATAGAATCTCTGAATAAAAAGGTAGAAGAAACTGAACAGAAGGTGTTAGAGGCTAATGAGAAACTGGAATCTGTTAACATAGATCTAGGTAACTTCAAGTTAGCAAATCAAAAGCTAGAACACCTAATGGAAGTTCAATTCAAAGATAGAGTCAAATCTCTGGTCAATCCCAAAGAAGGAATAGGATACAGAGCTACTCCACCTCCATATAATAACAAGTACATTCATCCAATGAGTGAAGTTGCTGATAGACTTGTCAATGAACCACTAGATGAGTCTATGACTATTGTAGATCCTATCCTTGATAACAGTCCTGAATTAAAAGAAGATAAGAGTCAAAATAGAGACTGTAACACAAAGAGTGCACCCATAGAAGTCCAAGTTCCCAGTAAGAAAGGAAAAGAGAAGATGAGTGTATGCAATGCTACTCCACAAGTTTCTGTACATTCTAACTGTAACACTGCATCTTCATCAAAAGGAACTAAAAGAGGTAAAACTGTTTCTATCTGCACATGCCAAAAGCATGGTGTTCAAAAGTTTCCTAAACAACAGCAGGTAAGAGGAAACCAGAGAAACAAGAACCAGAAATTGACAGAAAAGTCTGGTGTTCCAATTCAAACTGTCAAAAGATGCTTTCACTGTGGAAGGAAGAATCACTTAGCCAAGGATTGTTTTTACAAACCAGCTGTTGCAAAACAGACTGTGCATCACACAAAATCAAATCCTAAATAGGCAAAGCACTCAAAAGTGAAACCTTCCACAGCAGCTCCAAAGAGAACAGTTGATCACAAATTCTCAAAAGTTAATAAAAAACAGTCCACACATCAAAAACAAGTTTTGGCAAAGCCTAAATCAAGTTTTAAACAAATATGGTGTGTCAAGGACAAATCTGTTGCACAAACTGCTAATGCAAAAGATCAGACTGCTAAGTTAAAATCTGATGCTGTTAGTGCAAAAACAGAAACTGTTAGCACTACAAACACAGCTCCAGCTGCTGGGCATCAAACTGGAGCTGCTAGTGAATCATCTGATACTGTCAGAAGAAAAGATGATCAAAATAATTGGATACCTCATATTATCACTAAATACTCTCCAAAGACTCCATCAGTAGATCTCACCAAATACAAGAAGTCAAAAACAGTTTTTAGTTATGTCAATGTACAAGGCCAACCCAAAACCAATTTGGTTTGGGTTTACTCCACTACTAACTAAGCTGTTATTTGTGCAGGGCAACCACAGGTCTCCTCATAGAACAAGATGGCATCTGGACAGTGGATGCTCTAGGCACATGACAGGCAATTCTGAATGCTTGTCAAATTTCAAAGGTTTTGATGGAGGTTATGTTGCATTTGGAGGCAACTCAAAAGGAGTGACTATGGTGGTTGCAACATTGACAGGAAATCCACAACTGGTGGATGTCAATACTTAGGAGCAAGACTGGTCTCTTGGCAATGAAAAAAGCAAACAACTGTCTCCACATCATCCACTGAAGCAGAATACGTAGCAGCTGCAAGCTGCTGCTCCCAGGTAATGTGGATTCAAAATCAGCTAAGAGACTATGGTATGAATTTCTTATCCACTCCTATTTATATTGACAATTCAAGTGCAATTAGCATTGTGCAAAACCCAGTGAAATTCCCAAAAACCAAGCATATAGAAATCAGATTTCACTTCATCAGAGATTGTAATGAAAAGAAGTTAATCCAAGTTACAAAAATACATACAGATGATCAGCTAGCTGATCTATTTACAAAACCTTTTGATGTGGGAAGGTTCACTTTCCTAATATCAAATATTGGTATGGTAAACATGGATTAATTGGTTTTCATTATTATCAACTCAGTATGCTAATTTAAGGGGGAGACACTGTTCCATTGAAAAGTTGCACAATTTTACACTAACAGCATGAGTATTTTCTCATGCTGCTAGTTCATTTTCTCGGACTGCTAGTTATTTTCACTTGATCTGTCAAAGTGTGCAGGGTAATTGAGTAATTTTTCAAATGTGTGCGCGGGACCCAACCTTTTCGAAACCTTTAAAGGTCCCAGTTTCGTTCAGTTGTAACTACCAGTTACATTTTTTTCTTCCACGGCCTTCTACTTTCTCTCTGAACGAATCACACATTCTTCTTTCAAACCCTAAACCATCGTTTGATCATCCATGGAGTTTGTCAAAGAACACAACTGCCTTCCATACTCTCTCAAACACTCTGAACTTCAGCCGTTCCATGATATGATGGATTTCCTCAGGCACTCCCATATCAACCATGCCCTCAATATCAATCCCACCATATACATATCGCATATTGAACAGTTCTGGAACCGTGCCACTTTTCAAACCATCAATGGAATTCCCACTATACTATCCAAAATTGATGGCACTCCCATCATCATTACTGAGAAATCCATTCGGCACCATTTGCATCTTCAAGATGCCTCAGGTATAACAGACCTATCCCTTCAAGCTTTACATTTTGGTCTTCAAAACATTGGTTATAGGGGCCCTGCTGATTCTTTTACTTTCTTAAAAGCCCATTTTTCTCCTAAATGGAAATTTCTTGTACATATTATTCAGCAGTGTATGAGCCCCAAAAGAACTGGTTGGTCAGAATTTTCTTCTAACATTGCCACTGCCTTAGTGTGCTTTTCAACAGGCCAACGGTTCAATTTTTCAAACATGATTTTTCAGGGGATGTTAAGGCATCATTCACTAAAGAATGGGTAGTTTTTAATGTATCCAAGATTTTTGGCAGAAATCATTGCACACACCTGCACTACTTCTCATTTACATAAGAGGATACATATTTCCCATAGGCACTCACTATCTTCTATCAAAAGGCTGATAAAGCCAAGTGCCAATTTTGTCAGTGTAGATGTTCCATTGCCCTCTGCAATGATGAACATCATTTCAGGAAACAGAGGAGAGGGTCTTGAGCAGGCTCAGCCTAACATCACTGCTACACCCCCAAGACCCCAACCCACTCCTCATGATACACAAACTCCCACTGATCCTTTTGTACAGCCAACACGCCCACTCAGAAATATATACAAAAGAAAAGGGGGACCAGGAGCTCCTTCCTCCTCCTCCCATCAGCAAGAGCCATATATCCCTGTGCAGGAGGATACTCCTGCACAGCATATCCAAAGGGAACCACTAGAGGAAACTCCCATCCTCACTCAGGAGGTGAACATCTCTTCAGAGATGGTTCATATGGGTTCTGTGGCTGGGACTACTGATGTCTCTGCATAAGAGGCACAGGAAAGTGCCAACATAGCTAAGACCACGCCCATGGCAACAGCAAGTGTGCAAACACAAGCTGGAAGTCCCCAGAACCAAGAACAGAGGGGCCTAGAGGTTTCTACTTCTGGTATTAATGTCGGTGATAGATCACAAGCACCACAGGTGTTTTCTGATCTTGAGACTAGTCTGCAACTCATGCTTTTGACGGATCCCAAGCTGAAACCTGTTGTAGCTATGTTGGAATACCAAATGTCCATCATTGCTGCACAGGGTGCACAAATAATGGCTCTAAAGCAATCAGAAATGGCTCAAAATCAGAGGATGGATTATCTTCATAAGGGGTTTACCCTTTGTGGAAATAAGCTCATTCATTTAGAGCGTTTGATTCAAACCCAAGGGGCAAAGGTTGTAGGTCCTCCTGACCAAACCAATGCTTCCAAAAAGGGGGAGAATCAGGAGGTTCCTAAATCAGTCCAAGCAGCTCCAACAACAACAACAGTCCAAGTAGCACCAACAGTCCCAGTTTCTAGGCTAGCAGTCCCAACAGCTTCTCAAGCTGTTAGCCTAGAAACTCAAGCTGCTCCTTCAAAAGTCACTGGAGTTGTAATCAGGGAAGGCATTTAAGCTCCATCGAGTACAGTCCAAGCAACATCTTCTGCTGCAAAAGACAAAGGCAAGGGCATTCTTATTGAGTCTCCAAAGCACAAATTCTCCTCCAAAGAAGCCCAGATTGCCTTTGATGCTGAAGTTGCCAAAAGGTTAGCAGAAGAACAGGATAAAGAATTAGATCAGCAAGCCCAGCCCCCAATAGATGATGATGAGACATTAGGTGATTACCTAAAGGGGTTTGTGGGCAAACAAGGTGAAAAGAAGAGAAAGATGCCAACAGGGCACACTAAAGCTGAGCACAGAAGATTTTTGATAAATTTTGCATTTGCAGCTGGAATTCCAAAGAAAATGGCTTAGTCCATGACAACTGAAAGGCTGCAAGAGATTCATGACAAGGAGATGGACAAAAGAAAGAGAACAAAAGTCTCTCCAGAAGCTCAACCATCCCAAGAAGTCCAACCATCAACTCAATCAGTCCAAACTGAAGCTGCTGCCAGTATACCTGTTCCCACTGATCAAGCTGCTCTTTCTATTCCTTCATCGGTTAAAAGGGTGCTCTTTGAGCAACAACTACAAAAGGACATGGAGATAGAGAAGCTGATTGATCAGCATGATTTCACAAAGCCTCTGATCAACTACTGGTTTGCTAAGTCACTGGATGACCGTGACTTGAAAATTAAGTTTGTGATAAGAAGAGAGTCTGGACCAGAAGAAGAATATGATACATTTTGGCAGATGGTTCAGAAGTTGACCAGAGATGAGCTTATCAGAAGCTGCTTCCAGTATACCTGTTCCCACTGATCAAGCTGCTCTTTCTATTCCTTCATCGGTTAAAAGGGTGCTCTTTGAGCAACAACTACAAAAGGCCATGGAGATAGAGAAGCGGATTGATCAGCATGATTTCACAAAGCCTCTGATCAACTACTGGTTTGCTAAGTCACTGGATGACCGTGACTTGAAAATTAAGTTTGTGATAAGAAGAGAGTCTGGACCAGAAGAAGAATATGATACATTTTGGCAGATGGTTCAGAAGTTGACCAGAGATGAGCTTATCAGAATGCACAACATTGGGTCTGTATCACAAGTTAGATCTGCTCTACCATAAGTGAAGCAAGTAATTAAAGATCTAAAATCAATTGTTGACCCTGAATCTGCAAGGAAAGAAATAGAGGATGCTGTGAAGAAGGGGAAGAAGGTCAAGCAAGTTGATCAGTTTGTCAAGTCAAGGACATACAGAATCAAATATTCAGATGGACTTGGTATATTCTTCAATCTCGAATTTTATGATTTACCAAAAGATATGCTACTTCAGATAAAATCTGTTAGGGTATCTTGTGATAAAGATGAGATGAAGAAAGAATTTTTGAAGGCTGTAGATCAGAAACTTGCACAGTTGTAAGTTTTTGTAAGCCTTGGTTTGTAAATAACAGTTTACTTATTCATTTCCATTTTTGTATAGAACTTAAAGTCTTGTGTAAAGAATTTAAGTTAGGGGGAGATTGTTGGGAAATAGTTTAAGTACATTCAAGCTGTTAGTTAGACTTCTCAGACTGTTAGTAGATTTGTCATGTAAATACAAAGCTCATGCTGCTAGTTGAAGAAACTCGAGCTGCCAGTGTAAAAGTTCAAGCTGCCAGAGTAAAACAACTCAAGCTGCTCAGTTCATGCTGTCAAGAGATTCAAGCTGCTCAACAGTTTCATAAACAGAAAGTGCTGATTTTCAGGAAATATATCTACACGAAGATTCCAGCATATCTACTATCAGAGAAGTCATAATCCTTCAAGGAAACAAGTCCAAAAAGCAATATAAATACAGAGAATAGGTCATTCTATTGTATAGAAGTTTATAGAAGTATATAGAAGTTTTCTGCATATTTTGAGTCTGTAATTGCTTTGTTGATTAAGTTTTCATAAGCCTCTAAGGTTGTAAAACCCTAAGAACAGTCTGTGTTCTTCGTCTAATCAAAACAGATTAGAGGTGATTGTAATCATTGAATTCAGCAATACAAACAGTCTTGATTACTTCTTATGTTTTATGCTTCATTGGTTCTGAAAGTTTTTTGTTAAAATAATTAAGTGTTATTCCGCAAACTTCTTAATTAAACTTTGATTCAAAGCAAGATTATTGATTTATACTCTGATAAATTTCAAATCAGTTAATCTTGGTTATTCAGTTTTAGATCCTGACAGGTACTAGGTGTGGGAGTGATTGAGGGTCTCTTCCTTTTCCAATGCATTGAGGCGCTGAGTCAGCTCCTCATTACGGGCCTCGGTCTCGGCTAATCGTTGCCGAAGCTCATCTAGCCCGGCCTGTTGGATGGCGAGGGCGTGCTGGTTGGCCCAGTATAGGTTGGAGTTTTACATCTCTCCAATGTCTTGGTTAAGCAACCGCACTTAAAGGTCGTGCCTAGAAGACCGTGCTACCAAGAGAGGTATGGTCTGTTCGGCGAGTTCTTGGCTGAGCGGTGGGGTAGGTGCGGAGGATGGTCCTCCGATCTCAATGTGGGAGGGGATTCCCTCCTCCCGCATCCACTCTTGGAGGGTCTCGGGCATCCAGCCCCATCTTCGGGCGTTTGTCCGTCGTTGCTGTGGTGGTGGACTTGGTTGGGGAGCCGGGATGGGAATAGACTCCCGCCTCGGTATGACTACCCTCTTCGGGGTGTAAACAACATCTTTGGGCCATTGGGGTGGGGACGGGACAACTTGAATGATGGAACCTGTGAAGACCTTCCCTTACGGGGCAGTCCTCAGAGTCTAGGTCCCACATCATGCAACACGATATCAATCATAACTAAGATAGAGTAATTTAAGTTGCGGAATTTCAGATTACAAGTACAAACATTAGGATAAGTTTAATACAATTTTAGATTACAATTTTCAAATTAAACTTATAAAGGGTACCAGACTAATCTAATTCATGTCATCATACAATCAAATCACATCTACCCAGACCACCACAATTATCATCTGCCAATCAGTACCGAAGGGTTTTGCTGAGTAGTGGTCTATAGAAAACTTCAATCTTGATCTTGTAAGACCTAAGAACTACGTCCGGCAGGTGACTTTCCTTTATCTTTTCCTGTAAAAAGGTCAAATAGCAACTGTAAGCAAAGCTTAGTGAGAATATAGATTTTCAGATTACATGCATTAATCAAGCGGATCATGGGTCAAAGCGTGATATGTCTGGACTGCCGCTACAGCCACTCATGATTGAGATATAGAATTCTTAGAATTGGATGATGTTCAGCCCACACTCACGCTTTTAGTGGAAGCTATCCACTTATGCTGGGCTAGCTACCAGCGGTCTTCATGGGGGAACATCTGAGTGTCTGTACCAAGTTCAATAGAACTGGTGAAATAGCATGGTCTAGAACAATAGACCGTCAAAGCTAATCATGCTAAGCTGAATCAATATGTCAAAGATGCGAGTAATAATGAAAGCATAAGTCATCAAGGTCATGATAGTAATAAACTCATAGCAATATATGAATCGAACTGTAAATACAATGTCATGCGAGATGATAAGTCAAATAGCTATCATGATCCACAGGGCATCACCGAACCATGGTGTGCACAGGTCACAATCCAGCTGAGCAAGTATGAATGTCAAATAATGTATCATCAACAATATATCTCAACCGGAAGTCTAGCATGAAAAACTGAATATCTATAACTCACTGGTTCTTGGTCTTTATCAAGCAGATTTATATCCACCACCTGAGTTATCCCAAGATTTATCTTTAATCTTGATCTATCTGATCTCTGGCTTTTCTTTTCTAATCAGTGACCCACTTTCAATATCTTTAAATCTGTGTTTAGGATTTAACTGAACCTGTCCAGAATTTATCATAACATATCATTATCAACCCTTGGAATTTCATTAAGTTGATTCTGATAACTCATAATCTTTTCAAATGTATTGTATGCCCAAATCTTGCATTTGAACATCTCATATTTCATTTATATTTCATTAAGCCATAAAAGCATATCCAAAAGTTAGTTTATTAGCCATAATTTCGGATCTTAATAATAACATCCGAATTCGCACCATCTGGGACCGACTCGGCGAGTCGGTTAAGACGACTCGGCGAGTGGAGGTCCGAAATTCGGATCTCCGGCCGAATTCGAATGCATCCGAAAAGTCTATGGATCCGAGATTATACATCCGAACTCGGTCAAAACGGATTTGGATCACATCCGAACTCGGGTCAAACCGAATTCGGATTATATCCGAACTCGGATCTGATCGAAATTCGGATCCAACACTTATAAAATTTTTAAGAGAAATTCATGGTGTTCTTGGCGACTCGCCGAGTCGACTTGCAGATTTGCAGGTCGACCCATACGGGTTTTACCAAAAATTCACCAAACTTAAATTTTAATCACATGCAATTGAATCTAAGATTATATTATCATTTTTTTGGGATGTTTTTACACTATTTTACCCATCTTTAACACATTAAATCATCCAGATTTGTCCAAAATGTTGAATTTTTTTCAAGAACATAGAAGTTTTATAAAAACTCAGATTTTTGATGATTTTGGATGATTTAAGCTACGATTTTTGTTTCTGAATCATTTATGAGTTTCAACATATGATTTCTAACCAATATTTTAAACATGCAACATAATTTCTACAGATTTTAAATCCGAATTCGATGCATTTTAAACCTTAAAAATACAAACTAAAACTTAGAAATTAATTGTATTACCTTAATATTCTTCTGATTCTTGATAATCTCAGTTAATCTCACGATTTCCTCTTCTAATCTTGATGTTCTAGCAGTTTTTTAGAGATTTTAGAGAGAGAGATTGAGAGACTTTGAATGTTGAGAGATGATGTAATGAGAGAAATGAAAGACTTTTGGTCTTTTATTTCTAAACTATCGAATATTGACACATTTGGTCCCTCCACATCTGATTTTTATTAAAAAATACAGATTTATCTTCATTTAAATTTTTCGTTACTTAATTAAAATTACAATACATATAATGTAATAAAAATTACATTATTGAATCAAAAACAGAAATTAAAGTTAAGTCAAAAGCTAGGTTGTTACAGAACCTCGGGGTGATATGGTGTGTAGGAGGGGATCACCGGGGGTGGTGGATCCTCTCCGGCATCGTCTTCTTCCATGGGCTTTTCTTCTGACTCCTCCATCGGCTCTTCGGAGGGGTCTTCTTCAGACGGTTCTGCTTCGGTTAAAACCTCAGTGACTTCGGGGCTCATGGGGGTGTACTCATCCTCAGAATCGGACAAGATGATGATGGCGTTGTTCGACATGTTTTTGCTATCAAGATCCATTTATAGTCTTTTAGTTAGTTACAAAATATTATCAAAAATCAGTAAAACTAAAGTGCAGTTATAGTCTAGGGTACTAATGCAACCTAGTTCACTATAACTATGGCTCTGACACCAATCTGTCACACCCCGTTACCCCGGTTGGCAACGAAGTGTGACGTCACGGAAGCGTAAACATAATCATAAAGAACGACCACTATATGGATGTTTTCAAAATACATCGATATAACTTAAAAATATAGAAATGTTTTACATAGCCCGAAATGATAAAGTATAGTTCGCAAATTACAGAGATTTAAATACATAATTAAATTAACCAAAATAATGCAAATAAATCTCCGAGAGTTTGAAAATGAATGCGACTCCAAAAGTACGGAAGCTTGAAAATACTTCCGATGCGGTGCACTTGCCTTAATTTCCTGAAAATACACGCTAAAATACGTCAACAAAATTGTTGGTGAGCTCATAGGTTTACACGTAAATATGACTTGTATGGACATCAACAATTGAGTTTTAATTTATAAATTCATAAATTCCATGTTATGTATTACATATAAGCAATCATGCAATCGAAACTTAATTATGAGTTTGCCCTGTGCAGTATTCCCATACGTAAGTCAAGAACGACCATTTTGAGGCTGTTTTTGACCAAGCTCCAAAACGATTTAGGCTTTGGTTTTCTTGGACATTAAACTACTATATACAAAGAATTTTTAAAGTCAAGAAAGGTCATTTTTCGAGGTGTTTAGGTTAGGGAAAAAGCTCGTTAAAAACCCTATGTTGGCCATTTTTGAGCTGTCAAACTTTCGGGTTCCCAAATAATATCTGGGGGTTGTAAACTCCATAATAAATTATGAAAACTTCCAGATTTTTAGTTAAGACATACATCTGACTTTTGAGGCAAGAATCAACTCATTTTGTTAAGTTATGAATTACTTATGATTTTTCAAACTTGATGCAACATTATTGCCGAAATTCTGTATTTCATAAACTTGAAATGACTAGTGATTCTTGTTGTTTATTTAAAGACTACTTGTATAAAAGTTATAAATGTTGGGAAATAGTTTAAGTACATTCAAACTGTTAGTTAGACTTCTCAGACTGTTAGTAGATTTTTCATGTAAATACAAAGTTCATGCTGCTAGTTGAAGAAACTCGAGCTGCCAGTGTAAAAGTTCAAGCTGCCAGAGCAAAACAACTCAAGCTGCTCAGTTCATGCTGTCAAGAGATTCAAGCTGCTCAACAGTTTCATAAACAGAAAGTGCTGATTTTCAGGAAAGATATCTACACGAAGATTCCAGCATATCTACTATCAGAGAAGTCATAGTCCTTCAAGGAAACAAGTCCAAAAAGCAATATAAATACAGAGAATAGGTCATTCTATTGTAGCGAAGTTTTCTGCGTATTTTTGAGTCTGTAATTGCTTTATTGTTTAAGTTTTCTTAAGCCTCTAAGGTTGTAAAACCCTAAGAACAGTCTGTGTTCTTCGTCTAATCAAACAGATTAGAGGTGATTGTAATCATTGAATTCAGCAATACAAACAGTCTTGATTACTTCTTATGTTTTATGCTTCATTGGTTCTGAAAGTTTTTGTTAAAATAATTAAGTGTTATTCCGCAAACTTCTTAATTAAACTTTGATTCAAAGCAAGATTATTGATTTATACTCTGATAAATTTCAAATCAGTTAATCTTGGTTATTCAGTTTTAGATCCTGACAATAAAATACACTTATATAACTTGTTTTCATAATATTTACACTTACGTGATGTGTTTATATATTTATAAACACATTTGAAGAAAACAACTTAAAAACAAAAACTAGTGATTTATAAACTTGAGTTTTTATGAAACTTGTTGTTGTTGGTGATTATATATATTATGCAAGACTTATATAAAGATAAATATAAGATGAAATAAGTTAGTATTTACTTACTTTGTTGTATTTAGAGTATGAATTTGAGTAAAAGTTGAAACTCTTGCAAAAGTTGCACCCAAAACACTTGAAAATTGCAAGAATAATAAAGTTGCACAAATTTTGCTTTGTGAGGGCCTTGTGGCCGGTTTTGAATAGAGAAAGAAGGAGGGGTTTTTGCTTTAAAGGTGTGAAGAACGTGTGAGGAATTGGGTCTCTATTTATAGAGAAAAAAATGGTGAAATGATGAAGAATAGTGCGAGATCTTTGGTGAGTTGAAAGAGGATGATTTGATTTTGATATGTTGAGTAAAAAATATATATAACAAGTCCTTTTTGTCCTTCATAGGGCCGGCCTAAGGGGTGTATTTATGGTGTATTTTTTTTGTATAAAAGTATTTAGAAATGTATTCTTGTATTTCCCTTTTTTTTTGTAATTTCATAAATACTTTTGGATGCATTGTTTTAATGAATTGTTTTAGTCTTGTATAATTAATGTTAAGTAAGTGTATTAGTGTATGATTAGTGTTACTAATCATAATTTAATTATGTACTTAGTTGAATTAATCCATCATGTTGTAAATCGATCGGATTAATTGATTTCCCGATTCATCGCACCGATGAATTTGATTCCATTTGAGTTGAATTTCTTCATGAACATTGTTAATCACTTTGATTAATTGTTAATGACCACTGATTAGGTTATAATTTGCTAGTAAATAATGATTAGGTCATAGATGCTAACTTGGTTTAATGCCGGATGTTACAATTGTATTCTTACATTTCTAATATTTTTGTTTATCATTGTAGGATGATGAAGCATGGGAGTAG
>JAANYP010005778.1:0-10973 GCA_020465985.1 Centrapalus pauciflorus | reverse complement strand
GTGTCCCCCCATGACAGAGCCGCCTCCGTGGCGACTCCCACAACTTCTGGATCTGCACTTTAGGGGATGCGGAGAGGATGGAAGGAAGTCATGTTGTTGATACACAAACGCCATCAACTTCAGGCCATCCTGGGATCACTCTCGAGATGCTAACGACAGCTCTACGTGCTATTGGTTTCATTTCCCGGGCTGACCTGGACGCCCTTAAGGCAGCTTTCGAGGAGCAACATACCGCCCTTTTCTCTTTTCTGAAGGTTAAGGGTGTTGCAACTCAGGAGTTGCCACCAGGAACCCCATCAGTCCAAGCACAGATTGCCCAACTCTCTGATAAGGTAGATAGCCTAATAAGGCTCGTGCTTCGAGTACAAGAGCAGTTGAACGGCAGAATCGATCGCATAGAATCGCCCATTATTGAGTTACAATTCAGACCTCAGGCTGAATCCCAAAAGAGAAAACATGATTACTACAATAGAAATAATATATCGGAGCCTCTTTTGAATCGTTTTGTTGGTACACCCTGTGTGACGATAGCAGTCTAAGTGATCTTACATTGTGGTTTTAGCCAGTGTTTGTTATATATGTTTATATATGGTTGATATTTATTATTGTTTGTGTCTTTGAACTTGATGTAACGTATTACAAGAAGTTCAAACATAAAGTTCAAAGATAATATCGATCAGAAGGTAAAAACATAAGTTTCAATACTAAGTTGAGTATGTGAAATAGTAGATTCGAATTATACAAGGTTTGACATTCGAATCTGTGACAGATTCGAATGTGTACCTTGTAAGACCCTCTGATTTCTCAAAGGTCTCAAGTCAAGGCCCAGTAGCAACGCAATATCAATCATGAAACTAAGATAAAATTAACAATTGCGGAAATAAAGTTAATTACAAACAGAGACAGAATTTTAAGTAGCAAAGTACAAACATCTAGACTATTACATCAAAGCACAAATATAAACTAAACCCGAACCCCAAAGCTAAATCATCATCCAAATACCAAGGTGTTGAAACAGGTTCTATTGCACTTCAAGCTCTTTCAAAGTCCTGACCTATGAACTAGGTTCAGCCAATCCTTTGCCTTTACCTGAAAAATAATGCAACAACGGGTAAGCTTATTTGCTTAGTGAGAATGTAGAATTTCACATTTAACATGCAATTATGAACGCGGAAGCACATGCACTGCACTCGGCTCATGCACGGCTCAGCTCTATATGCACTGCACTAGGCTCATGCACAACTCAATCTCGAAGGGTCATTGGCCAATTAATGCTCTTTTGATGCGCGACTTTTGCTCAGCTCCCAGTTATAAAACTGTTGTTGCTCTTGAGACTTTTAGACAAATTCATAAGGAATGCTCGGATGATGATAATCCATACACACGCATCATTAGTGGGGATCAGCCACGTACTGGGCTAGCTACCAGTAAAAGCTCTATATGGATATCATCGGAATGCTCAGCTCTAGCTACCCTCTGTGCTTTCATCACGTAAATCAGCACATCATAAGCTTAATATTAACCCAACACTGAGCAATAGTGATGGTGTTAAGCTTAACAATCAAGTGACTCGTCAAAGAATCGAATCTAGAAGAAGAAATACTCAGCTCAACAAATCATAGTAAATATACTATGACAATATTTCAATAAGCTCAAGATCAGAATATCAATAAATCAGAATCATGCAACAAAAGTCTCAATTCACATAATATGCAGTTAAAGTGAAATCTATAACTCACTGTTACTGGCTATTTGTGCTCTTTTACTTTCTGGCTCTGGCTCTGTTGCTCACAATCTGTAGTGGATAGAACCACTATCTGACTTATATCAGACTTTCAGATGCTCGCCATTTTGCTCGTTGCTCAATCTGTTATTAATATCATTTCTGATATTTATTAGCTCTTATATCATCTGAATAATATATATTCAGTGTTCATCATTTATGCTCAAGATTCATTCGTTGGTCTTTGATCTCACAATCTTATATTTTGATCATATTATCATCAATCTCTCAAATCTTATCAGAATCTTTCTATTCTTTGTCAGTATTAATCTCAAAGTCTTATAAAGTTACATTTCTGAAATCTGATCATTCATATTTATATAAGGAATTCTGTTGTTTATATTTTGAATTATAAAAATCACATCCGGATTAGGACCATCCGAATTCGGACCATCCGAATTCGGATCATCCGGATTCGGTTCTAGGTCATCCGAAATAGGCCATCCGAAGTTGGTCTGAAATGATTCATTCGAACTAGCACCATCCGAAATGGGCCATCCGAACTCGGGTCATCCGAGTTCGGACCACCTTCTGTCCGAAATGGTGCTTCGTCCAAAATAGCCAAAATATCTGAATTTAAGTTTTTGTCCGAAGTACAGATCCGAAATGGGCTACATCCGAATTCGGTCTCATCCGAATTCGGATCCCGAGTCTTCATAATTTTCCAGAAATTGTTCTTGGTGTTCTTGGTGTTCTTCATACGGATTTTATTAATAATTATCAAACTTTCATCTTTATCAACATGCAATGAAATATATTGATGTAATATCACTATTTGAGTGTTTTTATACTAATTTCCCTATTAATAACATCATTAATTTGTCAAGATCGTCCAAAATAAGCAAGTTTTTGTCAAAAACATATATTTTCATAAAAATCAAATTTCTTGCTTATTCGAACGATCTAACCTCAGATTTCTGTTTCTGTTTCATCTATTATCATAAATTTATCATAATCTACAAAATTCTTATACATGCAACAATAATTTCATAATTTAATTTCTTTGGTTTCGGTTTTTACATAAAACCGAACCAAACTTTGAATAGTTTGGAAAATTACCTTAAATTCTTGTCAATTGATGTTTCTTGATGATACTTGTATCTCCTCTTTGTCTTCAATCTTCAATTTGATTGCAAATTTATGGAGTTTTCATTGAATTCTTGTGAAGAATCGTACGTTTTTAGTGAGAGAGTAGAGAGAGAGAGTTAATTGTATTTAATGATCTTAAATGATCATTTTCAAGGTTTATATATAAACTTTGGTTAAATTTGCTATTTAACCCATTAAACTTTTGTATTTTACATATCTTTTAATTTACTCATCTTTAATAATTAATATCATATATATAATTTAAATAAATATTTTCAAACTTAAATAACTTACTTCATAAATAATGTAATAAAATTACATTATTATCTCAAAATCAGATATTTAGTTGGGCTAAAAGTTGGGTTGTTACAGAATGGGCTCCACCACGCACAAACTTCGTCCCCGAAGTTAGATATGTTCGAACAGACTTGGGCAGATAGTTTTTATGATATCCAGATTCCCAAGACTGATACGAACCTTTGTGGTGTTTCCACTGAATGAGCACCATCTGTATTTCACATCTTATGTTTCTTTGAGATTCTCAAGTACAAAGCTTAAATTTCTCTTTTCAGAGTTCATATTTGATTCCATGTTTCGCTGTTTGATCATTTTAGAAATTCTGACTTATTATTCATACTCGTATTATATGAGCTTTATGCTTTTCGCCATAATCAATCCAGATAGCAACTCAATACATGAGTTAGCTCATATATCTCTTTCATTTAGCCTGCAACTCAATATATATCAATTAGCTCAGATCTCTTTTTCATTTTCCTTTGAAACTAGCTGTAAAACTTTTGGGAGTCTGATATCTGTACTTTATGTTTCTTTTATTGATGATGTTAAAATCATCAATCGCTTAGCCGATTTTCTGACTTGTGCTGACTTCTTATGAAGACTTATACTTTTCTTTGCTCTATCAAACAAATGAAATCTATCCTCCGGCGCAACCATTGGAGTTAACTCTTCATGTAGCGACTTCACCTCACCTACCTTGGTCTCAATTTGCGCTGTCATATCCGCCAAATCTTTTATGTATGCAGTCTCTCGAGAAGTAAAATCCTCCAAGAAGATCGAATGTTAGAAGCCAAGAATGAGAGTTTGAGGCAAAATGTTTGAAATGTTGTATTTAGAGCTTGTCGAACAAAACAGAAGTTATAATCGATCACATTTTCTTCGCAACGATTTCAACAGTTGATGAATATTTCAGGCAATTCAAAATTTGATCAAGATCTTGAAGTGATCATACACTTTCAAATCTTGCAGTAAATAGGAACATTTAACGACATGGAAAACAAATGCGATACAGAATCGAATTCCAAGGAACAAGTTGATAGAAATCGACAATTTTCTTAGGCTTTCTCGGTGTGATTCGTTAAATATAACGGCAGCATCTGTTATTGAAGTCAGATCTCGAGTTACCAGAGTTCCGAAACCGTCTCCACGACCATTTACATCATCTTCTACTTTATGGCCATCGCCTTCCTCTATTAATTTACTGTGTAATTCGGTCAAGAGGCTTCGACAAAACTATAATCTTTAATTCTTTTTAATTATATGTATAGACTTAGGTTTGAATCTTCATTGGTGAATTTCTGAATTTGAATTACTTTACTATTTTGACGGAAGCTTTTCATTTTATTTGCATTTAGATGGAATAAGAATTCCATTTTAGATATCTCACTAGTCTCGTGTCGACATAGGGAGAATCCATTCTTACATTTATTTTGGCTTCTGACGGCTTTTCATTAGCCATTCATGGCTAATCGCTTGGCTTAACAAAGTTCTCAATCTATTTCTTTATCACTCTCGCTTTGTGCCTCTGACTTCTTTGATTTCAATTCAATTTGTTATTCGGTGTTTAACAATTTGATTCAAACACTTTTCTCATTAATATTTATTAGATCAACTACTTCTACCCCTGTCTCATTATAAGACACGCTGTAATCCTTCAAATTACAAGGATTTACGAAGTAGCTTGTGTTTTGGATTATATTTTGATTTCTTAGAGCTTTTGAATCATACACGATTCAGATTACAATACCTATATTGTCTATAGGTATTATTTCTTATTGGAAATGTATTTATATCGTAATTTCAACTGATACGACCCATATGTCATCCGCATTATTCACTATCGATGACAGGGTTGTACAGTTAACTCACTACTTATGTTGGAATTGAAATTCATATGGTAACGGAATTAAATCATTTTAGTATATAAAAAACTTAGTATTAGTTACCATTGTGGTCTTTTGCCGTTTCTGGTGTCTCCTCGGCATCCTCAGCAGTAATATGGAAAGCTCGCGCCTTTGCTGTAGGTATCATTGTAGTACTCTGTTGGATTGCTCTGCCAACTGGTTGTTCCTGATTAGTAAGCACACGTGCATTTGGGCAATGTTTAGCATAATGTCCACGCTCACCACAGTTGTAGCATACGTCGTTTCTTTCTGGGCACTCATCGCTTCCATGTCCAATCCGGTTACAAGTGTAACAGGTCACATCTCTAGGGTTGCAGCGTCCGCTATGAAATTTGTTACAACGTTTACACGGTCGTGCTCCTGACTGTATGGAATAAACTCTAGTCTTCTGAGGTGTAGAGGATGCTTGTGACTGCTGCTGACTGGACTTTGATGAACTGAAGAATCTACTGGATTTTTGTTTCTTAGGTGGAGATGGACATGTAGGACTTATAGCCATCATAACGGGTTCACAACTAGAATCTGTGAATTCCCGCTCCACCATTCTTGCTGCTTCCACTATACTGAGATACGTCGTGAACTTTATGCTGCTCATTTGTCTTCTATATATTGGATTTAGACCTAGTCTGAATTGGTTTATCTTACGCTCTTCTGTTGCTACTTGATATGACGAGTAGCCGCAAAGTCTCGAGAACTCATGTTCATATTCATCAACGGTCTTAGTTCCTTGTTTCAATTGCATCAACTGCATCTCGAGTTCGTCTTGTTTGTCTGTTGGACAATATTTGGCGTTGAACATCTCCAAGAACTGCTCCCAATCCAATGTCGTAATTGCTTCCTCACCATAGATGCTCCTTTGTGTTTTCCACCAAGCTCTAGCAGCTCCAACGAACAGTGATGTAGCAAACTTAACTCTATTGCTGTCCAGACATTCTGAGATATTGAAGATCTCTTCAGTATGACTTACCCAATCTAACGCTTTTATTGGATCTACTGTGCCTTCAAACATCATAGCACCACTCGCTTTGAAGTCATTAAATCTACAGCCTTTAGGCTGCACAACTCGCTTATTGACATGCTTATTATCTGAATCTGATTCGCTTGACTGTTCAGTTTGTTTCTTTTTATGTTTACTTCTCTTTTCAGTTTTCTTTATTGATTCAATTTGCTCTAGCATAAACTTGTTTTGTTGCTCATTATTCTGGGTTATTAGTTGTTGCATCATTTCCAGGACTTGCTCTGGGGTCATGCCACCTGATGGTCCACCTTCTCCTGACATAGCTCTGAAATTAAAATCACTAAGTATTTAGATCATTAGGCTAGTACATTGTACCCTTTCATGCCCCGTCCTACTAGTCTCTGAAACCTATCTTAGTTCAAGCCATCCTGTCATGATTGATACTATAGCATTGCACAAGTTTGAGATCATGTATTACACGTAATACAATGATTCACTCAAACTATTGCTCTGATACCATCCTGTGAGACCCTCTGATTTCTCAAAGGTCTCAAGTCTAGGCTCAGTAGCAATGCAATATCAATCAGGAAACTAAGATAAAATTAACAATTGCGGAAATAAAGTTAATTACAAACAGAGACAGAATTTAAGTAGCAAGGTACAAACATCTAGACTATTACATCAAATCACATACTATAAACTAAACCCGAACCCCAAAGCTCTATTATCATCCAAATACCAAGATGTTGAAACAGGTTCTAATGCACTTCAAGCTCTTTCAGATTCCTGACCTATGTACTAGGTCCAGCCAATCCTTTGCCTTTACCTGAAAAATAATAATGCAACAACGGGGTAAGCTTAATTGCTTAGTGAGAATGCAGAATTTCACATTTAACATGCAATTATGAACGCGGAAGCACATGCACTGCACTCGGCTCATGCACGGCTCAGCGCTATATGCACTGCACTAGGCTCATGCACAGCTCAATCTCGAAGGGTCATTGGCCAATTAATGCTCTTTTGATGCGCGACTTTTGCTCAGCTCCCAGTTATAAAACTGTTGTTGCTCTTGAGACTTTTAGACAAATTCATAAGGAATGCTCGGATGATGATAAATCCATACACACGCATCATTAGTGGGGAACAGCCACGTACTGGGCTAGCTACCAGTAAAAGCTCTATATGGATATCATCGGAATGCTCAGCTCTAGCTACCCTCTGTGCTTTCATCACGTAAATCAGCACATCATAAGCCTAACATTAACCCAACACTGAGCAATAGTGATGGTGTTAAGCTTAACAATCAAATGACTCATCAAAGAATCGAATCTAGAGGAAGAAATACTCAGCTCAACAAATCATAGTAAATATACTATGACTACATATCAATAAGCTCAAGATCAGGATATCAAATAAATCGGAATAAAGCAACAAAAGTCTCAATTCACATAATATGCAGTTAAAGTGAAATCTACAACTCACAGTTACTGGCTATTTGTGCTCTTTTAGTTTCTGGCTCTGGCTCTGTTGCTCACAATCTGTAGTGGATAGAACCACTATCTGACTTATATCAGACTTTCAGATGCTTGCCATTTTGCTCGTTGCTCAATCTGTTATTAATATCATTCCTGATATTTATTAGCTCTTATATCATCTGAATAATATATATTCAGTGTTCATCATTTATGCTCAAGATTCATTCGTTGGTCTTTGATCCCACAATCTTATATTTTGATCATATTAGCATCAATCTCAAAGTCTTATAAAGTTACATTTCTGAAATCTGATCATTCATATTTATATAAGGAATTCTGTTGTTTATATTTTGAATCATAAAAACCACATCCGGATTAGGACCATCCGAATTCGGACCATCCGAATTCGGATCATCCGGATTCGGTTCTAGGTCATCCGAAATGGTACATCCGAAGTTCATCCGAGTTCGGACCTTCTTCCGTCTGAAACGGTACTTTATCCGAAATTGATAATATCCGAACTCGGATCATCCGAGTTCGGACCAATACTTAACAAAATATTTATTTGTTATCCGAAGTATGGGACCGAAATGGATTTCATCCGAATTTCGTGGTCCGAAATGGCACATCATCCGAATTCGGGTCATCCGAATTCGGATCCCACACTTGTTATTTTTCCAGAAATTGTTCTTGGTGTTCTTGGTGTGTTCTTCATACGGATTTTATTAATAATTATCAAACTTTCATCTTTATCAACATGCAATGAAATATATTGATGTAATATCACTATTTGAGTGTTTTTATACTAATTTCCCTATCAATAACATCATTAATTTGTCAAGATCGTCCAAAATAAGCAAGTTTTTGTCAAAAACATATATTTTCATAAAAATCAAATTTCTTGCTTATTCGAACGATCTAACCTCAGATTTCTGTTTCTGTTTCATCTATTATCATAAATTTATCATAATCTACAAAATTCTTATACATGCAACAATAATTTCATAATTTAATTTCTTTGGTTTCGGTTTTTACATAAAACCGAACCAAACTTTGAATAGTTTGGAAAATTACCTTAAATTCTTGTCAATTGATGTTTCTTGATGATACTTGTATCTCCTCTTTGTCTTCAATCTTCAATTTGATTGCAAATTTATGGAGTTTTCGTTGAATTCTTGTGAAGAATCGTATGTTTTTAGTGAGAGAGTAGAGAGAGAGAGTTAATTGTATTTAATGATCTTAAATGATCATTTTCAAGGTTTATATATAAACTTTGGTTAAATTTGCTATTTAACCCATTAAACTTTTGTATTTTACATATCTTTTAATTTACTCATCTTTAATAATTAATATCATATATATAATTTATATAAATATTTTCAAACTTAAATAACTTACATCATAAATAATGTAATAAAATTACATTATTATCTCAAAATCAGATATTTAGTTGGGCTAAAAGTTGGGTTGTTACATACCTAGATTCGAATATAGGCAGATTCGAGAGTGTTAGTAAGGATAAACTCGAATGGGCCTTGGGCCGGATTCGAGTTTAGCCCATGACAGACTCGAATTTGCCTCTATAATTAAGGATAGACTCGAAATATTATTAGACTTTTTGCAGAATTTGTGAGTGATTAAGCAAAAGGCGATCTCGAGTTTATCATCAGTGTTAGTGCCATTTCGGAGAGAATCAGTTCGTAGGATCGTTCGTGTGTCGTTCGTTCAGCCTCTGATAGTCTCCGTGTTTCTGTGTGAGAGTTGTTTCCGTCTACCCGTTAACGAGGATTCCGCACTCTTTGACGGTTCCGCGTCTAGATAGATCTCGTAGTGGTAGACCTTACAAGTGGTATCAACGCCTACGGAGTGTTCTTGGTGTTCTTCGTGTTCATCTGGATACATTCTAGGTTTCTTGACGCTTTTGGACGGTTTTACTCTCAAAATCGTGTTTTTCGTGTTCGTCGAGCTTAGCAAATAGTAATCCACGAAATACTTTGTGGTTTTTCACGTTTTTGATCGAAATCAATATTTTTCATTGCAAAAATATTGATTTAATCTGTAAAACGTTAAAAAATCAAAGTGTTAGCCGTTTTTCGAGTTTGCGGCGCTCGAATCTATTAGGGGTAATTAGGGTTACACTTAGTCTCGAGTCTAACCAAATACGCTCCTTTCGAGTCTGATACAGAGGGTTTTTGAATCTAATTCGAGTTTGTGCTAGTTTCGAATAGGGTCTCGAGTCTACTTACATTCGAGTTAATTCGAGTTTGGTCTAGTATCGAATAGGGTTCGAATCTGCTGTGTCTTCGAGTTTGCCTGTCCTTCGAATCTGAGGAATTTCGAATATGTCATTAGTTTCGAATTTAATTGACTTACATCACTTAATCGAATTTAATCTCAAATAAATTGGAATCTAATTATATTCGAATCTATCTAGATTCGAACGAATTAATTCAAATTAGTTTCGAATTAAATTAATTAAGTTCAATTCAATTATTTTAGAAAAGATGTCAAATCTTCAAAAATTCCTGGAAATGGACCACGAGGTCGGGAAGGCAAACGCTCCGCCTAAGCTGATGAAACTCGAAGATTATTACTGGTGGAAAGATCGGTTTACCGATTTCGTGCGTTTTAATGACATGCGCATGTGGGTGTGTATCGACGAAGGATATATTCCACCAGTTTCTGAAGTTGAAGGCCGTCAGAAAGTATTATCATACCAAATGATGAAGGAGGATGATAAGAAATTGTATGAAGCCGAAAATAAAGCTTTCTCGATAATTAGAATGGCGTTGCCTCAGGATATACTACACACATTTACGACTCAAAAAACGTCGAAAGAACTTTGGGAGTCTCTAGAGAAGAGGTGTGAGGGTAATCCTAGGATTCGTAGAAAGCGTACAGAGCTGTTGAAACAACAGTTTGCGATTTTCAAGGCATTAAAGGATGAACAGCTGGATGATATCATCACCCGGTTCTATCATCTGTTGACGGAACTTGAAAGTCACGGGATTGAGTATACGGACACCGACAAGAACAACAAGCTTCTTGATGCCTTACCAGCCAAATGGGCTATGTATGTGGCAATGATAAAGCTAAATGAGGATAAGTATTATACCCAATCTCTGGAGGATATCGTGGGAACGTTGCGGGCATATCACTTCGAGCTACTGAAGGCCGAAACTGATTACGAACAAGTCCAGAATCTAGCAATGTATTTTGGAAAGTCAACAAAACCTTCAGCGACTGCCGATCTGAAGACTGCTACAGCGTTTTTCACCGGAGAAACGTCGTCACCAGCAGAGACTGATGACACGCTAAACAGAGCGTTCTTAGAATTAGGAAGATCGAAAGAACCGCAGCCTCAAGTACAACAGGCATCGACATCTCAGAGCTTTTCCAAGATGCCCATGAGCGCAAAATCGGCGGAAGAACATTTGAATCTGCTTGCTTCATTTGTGGCCGCGTAT
>JAANYP010005777.1:0-19290 GCA_020465985.1 Centrapalus pauciflorus | reverse complement strand
GACCAACCAGGTATCACCGACCACCCTGCACCTTCTTGTGTAACCGTAACGTCTTACTGGTCTTGTATAGATCAGCCATAAACCCCCTCCCCTCTCTTGGTATCAGAGCCACCATCTTAGTTCGTACCAAAAGAGTTCCGTGTGGACATTGTAAGTCGGCAAGGTGACCGCAGTAGAGTCCTTTCGAACTGAGGTAGATTCTAAAAGAAATTCAGATTTCTATATAAGAAATTCAGATCTGCTATTTTCTTAGCCAGATTTTTCTATTAAGCCAAAGCTATGAGTTCAGAACTGTTTTCCTCCTCCCCGTCATCATCCAGTTTCCGCTCCTCATCTGCATCTATAGATCAGTTATATGAAATATCTTATGTTTCAGACGAATCAAAAATACCCCTAACCCAGATGCCCGACGTAGACCCTTACCGTGTATTTTCCAGACGAACAAATTCTTTCAGTAGACGAGTCAAAAAATTGGTTGGATCTTCCACCAATCAAGTCGTTAAAGAATATGTTCAAACTTCAAAGTTTGATTCTTACCAACTCCCAGCCTCTTCAGCGGAACACTTAGTTACACTATCTCTCCCATCAGATCTCCCACGTCACTGTATAGCTCAAGGTTACACCCATATCCACTTCGGAGCAATCCGTCTTGCCCTAACCTTTCATGGAAGAAAAGGCCTTCCAGCTTTTTCAAGAATAGCTTTAGTGGATACAAGATTTGTAGAGTACCAACATGCTTGTATTGGTACAATTCAAACCACCTTGAACGCTGGCACAATCTTTGTCACTTTCTACCCAAATTTCAATATGCCGTTGAATGACCCCTCACTGCTCACAGCCTTAAAAGCTCAGATCCAGATCGGAGGCACCCAACAGGTGAATACGTTTCAGGCAACGTTTCACTACCAGATGGCATACAGGGTACAGAACCACTCACTAGACATTATGGTTCCAGGAAGAGACAACTCAGGAGATGCTTTACTCCTTGAGATAGATTCAAAGGCGACGCCAACATGTACCTATGTCCCGAGGCAGTTGTCCAGAGAAGAACTGGTAAAACTTTTGCCAGAAAAATGGATAACAAATTACGAACAGATCCATCAAGCACCGGTACAAACCACCATGGCTCCTGATTTTATCAGACATGAAAACGGACAAGTAGAAGTCAAGTTTTCACCTGCACAAGCAGCAGAGCCACCATCGGTCTTTCCTACTGTCAATATGGTCTCTCCAGCCTTACCTACATCAGATCACATATGGTATGATGTATGCAACTGTAAAGATTGCCTGGAAGAACATTACAGAGTTTCCATGGATGAAGATATGCCTAAGAAAGAGAAACTTTCTCAACGGAAACTAAGGAAAAGATACGAAGAAGGAGACCCTTCTGTTGGATTACTTGGTGAACCATCAGGTAAATATGACTATTACGTCATTTACGGAGACTCGCCAGCCAAACCTCCATCCACCACCAACCCATGTAACAAACCTCCGCCACCAAATCTCCCCCCATATTACCAGAAGGCTTTATCCATCATCCACAAAGAAAAGAAGGTTCATCCACCTCCACCAATAGATGGATGCAACATGGTTTTGCCAGATCCTTCATCTTCCAGACAGGCAGAACAGTACAATGCTGAATTTCCTCCGTTAAGTTCTTTTGATCATCCAGAACAAAGAACGAAACATGATTGGAAGGTTAAAAACCCAACAACCATAAATTCAGCTGGTGTCACGAATGCAGTCAGTGCTGCAGAAAAGACCTTGAATTGGCAAAGTGAAAATGCTGTTGCACAAAACAAGGTTCTTACCCAGATGCTGTCTCAACAAACCAAGATGGCAAAAAACCAGGAAGTATTGTCCTCCAAGATGAAAACATTGGATGCCTTGATAAGTGAAGTAAGAATCAAGATCCAAAACCTTCATAATGAACTTCTCCAGATTGTACGAAGTTCATCACCAGCAACCTCTCTCTTAAAGAAAGAAGCAGAAATGAAGTCTCTCAAGATTCAGTTACTTGACCTTGAGAAACAACATAAACAAAAGAGATTAGTAACTCTTGCTGATGACCCTTGGAGACTACCATCTACACCTTTTGTCAGTACATCGTTTGACCCACAGCCAATCCCACAATTTTCATCTCAAAGATCACCATCGTTGGCATTATGGGAAAAAGAACAAACCCAGATTAAAAACAAGGCAAAAGGAAAAGCAAAAGCTGTAGCATTGCCAGACAAGCCAAGTACTTCTTACGGGAAGTCATCTGAAGACAAGGCTACACCCTCTTCAAAAGACCCACAAGTTCTTGTAATTGGTAACCCAGTTACGACATTCCTCAAGAACCTCTGTGAAGATTCTCCACCAACACCATCCTTTGTCATGCCAGTATCTCCCCAACCAGACGAGGATTTCGATCCTTCTGAAGCATTTGAACATTTGTTCATGGCAGGAAACGACGAAGATGAATCGACTGTCCAGAATGTGGTTAGTGACAGCGACTCAGGAGAATCAGAAACGCAAGAAATGCCACCCAGGAGACAGAATCCACCAAAATCAGATACTAAACAGCAGTTCACATTTTATGATATCCCTCCATCAAGATGGAGAGAAAGAAGTGTGGAAATGCTAACTTGGATGTCTGCAGAACTTCAGTTTTACACCATAGACATGGTCTTAAGACGATTTGCAACCAGACTCCAGGGAAGACTCCGTGACTGGTATCTCAGTCTTGGAGAGTATCGCCAATTACAGATGCATCAGTCTCAATCTCCTGAAGAATTCATGAGTGTCATCTACTCAGAATTCATTGGCAATCCAGTTGAGCATACGATACACGCAAGAGAAGAATTCCTCAAAATGAAATGCTGTTCCTTCCTCAAAAAAGATCTTGAAAAGCACTACAATAGAATGTCTGAAAGATTCTATTGTCTTCAAGGAATAGATGACGTTAACCTCAAACAGGTATTCTTGAATTCATTCCCTGAATCACTTGGAAATGAGGCATACAGATTTCTTGAATCAAGGAACGCAACAGTTGCACAAACCTCTCTTGGTGAGTTGTATCAACTCATTCTCAATGCTCTAGCCAAGCTTTGCAACCAGAAAAAATTCCTGGTAGAGTTTGAGAAAACTGGAAAACGACTAGGCAAAGCATGTGATGACAAACATCTGCAGATCAAGTGCAAAGACAAGTCATCGTGTGATTGTTCTCATACAAAGAGGAAGTCACACTCCAAAAGATTTTCTAAATCTTTTGATTCTCACAGGAAGAAGAATTTCAAGCCAAAGAAGAAATGGAAGTTCCTGAGAAGGAAATTCAAACGAGGCAGAAATTCAGATAAGTGTTACGTATGTAACAAGAGAGGACATTTCGCTAAAAACTGTCCAGATAAAAGAAGATCAATGGCACTGTTGCAGACTCTCAACAAGATAGAGCCAGTTGACATCTCTGATATTGAGTCAGTCTACTCTCTTGATGATGAACCAAATGACAGAACGTTATGCACATTACGTTATTCTTATAGTTCATCAGATGAAGACTCAACAGATTCAGAGTCATCAGATTACTCAGATACAGGTTTGTTTATGGTTAGTCATGCACCTCATGTCTTGCCATTACAACAAAGTCAACCAGTCCCCATTGCCAAAGTTCATCTTCTGACGTCAGCATACGCAAAGCCAATACCAGTCGTAGCACTGTTCGACACTGGTTCAGCAGTCTCCATTCTAGATCCAAAGATCTTACCAACGAGTTATTGGAGACCACACGAGCAAACCTTCTTAGCTGCTAATGGAGAAAAGTTTGTGATTGACAAGATCAGTATCCCTATATACATACGTCTTTTCCCCAAATGCGTAATCAAACACAAGCTGCTAGGATCAAGCTCTCATGGCAAAGATATGCTCATCGGATTTGATTTGCTTTCAAAGCTACCAAATCTGAAGTGGACACCTCAAGGATTAAGCTACAAAAGTTTCATGAATCCATGGAGTACAATCCCTAAACTTCATATGATGGTTACTCCTACTCTCGAATCCTTGAAGCAGCAGATTGTCCAAACCTCATGCGCTTCTACACACACAGAGTTCCTGAAAAGGCATTCATCACCCCTATGGCTTAACGAGTCATTCTTTGTTACGCTACCGTTCAAACAGAATGAGGATGTTAACCCCACAAAAGCAAGCCACCCAGGAATGAATCCAGATCATTACCAGCTTGCAATTGAAGAATGCGGTCAACTCGTTGACCAAGGAATTATTGAGCCTACGAATTCCCCATGGGCGTGTGAAGCATTCTACGTAAACAAACGTAGTGAACAAGTCAGAGGAAAGCTAAGACTAGTCATCAACTATCAACCGCTAAACCATTTTTTGGCAGATGACAAGTTTCCTCTCCCACAAAAGAAGGCACTGTTTCAGTCATTGGCAAACGCTAAAGTCCTGTCCAAGTTTGATCTAAAGTCCGGATTTTGGCAATTAGGTATTCGTCCTGAAGATAGGCCAAAGACAGCCTTCTGCATCCCTGATCATCATTACCAGTGGAAAGTTATGCCGTTTGGTTTAAAAAACGCACCGTCTGCTTTTCAGAAAGCTATGGTAAAGATTTTTGAACCAATTTTATCTAACGTTCTGGTTTACATTGATGATATTCTGTTGTTTTCAAAAGACAACGACTCACATGTGGAGCTGCTATCAAAGTTTCATGCTTTGATAACCAAGTATGGTATTATGCTATCAGAAAAGAAAATGGAAATTGGTGTTACTACAATTGATTTCCTTGGAATGAAAATATCAGATGGCAAGTATCAACCCCAGCCGCATGTTTCGCAAGAGCTTCATAAGTTCCCAGACACACTAACGAGCCAAAAGCAGATTCAACAGTTTCTTGGATTAGTGAATTATATGGCAGATTTTTTACCAAAATTATCTGATCATACAAAACACCTATTCCCCATGTTGAAAAAGAATCCCTCACAGTGGTCTTCGGAACAGACCCTAGCTGTCAAAGCTATAAAGCAGCTAGCTGACAAGATGCCCCCTCTGAAGATTCCCACTTCGTCAGAAAAAAGAATCCTTCAGACAGACGCAAGCGACGAACATTGGGCAGCTGTCTTAATCGTCCTCAACGAGAATAATGCCAGAGAAGTATGTGGTTATAAAAGTGGCACGTTCAAAGATTCTGAGAAGCATTACCACTCTACGTTCAAAGAGATTCTCGCTGTCAAAAGAGGAATAGAAAAGTTCCAGTTCCACTTGATAGGGCACGAGTTCCAAGTAGAGATGGATATGTCATCATTTCCGCGGATGCTCCAGTTCAAAAGAAAGATGCTTCCACAGGCACAGCTTTTGAGGTGGTCTAATTGGTTCTCACAGTGGAAGTTTACTGCTAAGCACATCAAAGGAAAAGACAACGTCCTCGCAGACTTCCTATCCAGACCCCCGAAGGAGTATAAATACGGCAAAGGACTAAACGAAATTGGCAAGATATCCCAAAGTATCATACCAGTTTTCAGTATCCATCCAATGGCGGAACGGAAAGAGCAACAACATGACATGCCACAAGAAGAAGGATCATCGTCCATCACCGCACAACTAGATCAACTCCAAATATCTGATCTCCCAGAGCAAATTACTGAAATCATTGCTGAGCTCACATTCAAGGAAAGGGCTACCCTAAATTACGAAACCTTTTTAACTGTTTTACTGAGAAATCATGGAGCGGTTATCAAAGGATTAATGTTTCACCCAGACTACCCATTTCTTAGCATTTTCTACATTCATGACCTATACAGCCTACCCAAAGAAGCCCTCTGTTTCTTTTGGTACCTATTCGAAACATATGCCATAGGATTATCTTTTCACATGCTCAAGCTGATGGCCTACATCTTTCATTGCCAGAAAGGACAGGCTCCCGAGAGTGCAAAGAATTTATTCTCTATGTTGCTATGGTTCCAAACACCGGAAGAGTGGGTAGAGTTATTGTCTGAATGCTCAAAAACATATGCTACCATTGTCTTCAAAAGACCGGCTAAATTTATGTCACCAACTACAGCACAGCAAGGTCAAGCGCTAGTATCCCATTCTCCGAAAGTTGTCATCCATGACGGTCATGATATAAATCCTGTCTATGCTGATAGTCAACTTTACATGTTCATGAGAGAGTATATGGCGCAGATAAATGGAGTATGCCCAGGATCTATACCACTAGACATAATGGTTGCAGGAAACTGTTGGTCTTTAGACCATCCTGTATCATCAAAATGGATCGAGGCATTTGAGCATTGGATAAATAAAAATGATGAGCAAAGGTCAGATTCAGATTCGGACTATGGAGATTTAAATTTCACTGTGCATTACGCTCCATGGAATCTTCAAGACGAAGAAAATCCAGATAGTCCCCACTATGCTCCATATGAAGATGATCCATCACATCCAGATTCTCGGTGGAAATGACGTAAGCGCTTACGTCATAATGGTTGAATAATTGCTCTGCCTACGTGGCAGATTTGTCTTTATTATGTGTAAAAGATAAGATTCCATCTTATCTTATCCGTTTGTAATGTGTGGTTGTGATTGGTTGTTTTAGATTTCCTTTATCTTATGTAATCTTCCTAGATAAGCTTCCTTGGTCTATAAAAGGAAGTGGAGTCTTTCATTTGTATTCGTACCTTGTTGAGTGAACTAAGCTATTGTAAGGAGATCTCTCTGATCACCACTCTTTTGAGAAATAAAATTAAGTGTTGTTTGCTGAATTCTTCTTCTATATTCCATCTCTTTCCATGAGTGTTATCGACCAACCAGGTATCACCGACCACCCTGCACCTTCTTGTGTAACCGTAACGTCTTACTGGTCTTGCATAGATCAGCCATAAACCCCCTCCCCTCTCTTGGTATCAGAGACAATCCCCTTGTTCCTAACCTATACCCGTGTTCTTATTCTTACTATTGTTCACGTTGTTATGCTCTGTGACTGCCGTTTTAACGGATCCTTCACATCAGAGAACTGTTGAACTTTTAGTCTTGAATTATAGAACTATCCAGTATAGATCATAGTTTAGATCTTGTATTGCTTATGAGTTTCTGAATTGCTTGTTAGTTCGTACCAAAAGAGTTCCGTGTGGACATTGTAAGTCGGCAAGGTGACCGCAGTAGAGTCCTTTCGAACTGAGGTAGATTCAAAGCTATCAAGCACCGGTACAAACCACCATGGCTCCTGATTTTATCAGACATGAAAACGGACAAGTAGAAGTCAAGTTTTCACCTGCACAAGCAGCAGAGCCACCATCGGTCTTTCCTACTGTCAATATGGTCTCTCCAGCCTTACCTACATCAGATCACATATGGTATGATGTATGCAACTGTAAAGATTGCCTGGAAGAACATTACAGAGTTTCCATGGATGAAGATATGCCTAAGAAAGAGAAACTTTCTCAACGGAAACTAAGGAAAAGATACGAAGAAGGAGACCCTTCTGTTGGACTACTTGGTGACCCATCAGGTAAATATGACTATTACGTCATTTACGGAGACTCGCCAGCCAAACCTCCATCCACCACCAACCCATGTAACAAACCTCCGCCACCAAATCTCCCCCCATATTACCAGAAGGCTTTATCCATCATCCACAAAGAAAAGAAGGTTCATCCACCTCCACCAATAGATGGATGCAACATGGTTTTGCCAGATCCTTCATCTTCCAGACAGGCAGAACAGTACAACGCTGAATTTCCTCCGTTAAGTTCTTTTGATCATCCAGAACAAAGAACGAAACATGATTGGAAGGTTAAAAACCCAACAACAATAAATTCAGCTGGTGTCACGAATGCAGTCAGTGCTGCAGAAAAGACCTTGAATTGGCAAAGTGAAAATGCTGTTGCACAAAACAAGGTTCTTACCCAGATCCTGTCTCAACAAACCAAGATGGCAAAAAACCAGGAAGTATTGTCCTCCAAGATGAAAACATTGGATGCCTTGATAAGTGAAGTAAGAATCAAGATCCAAAACCTTCATAATGAACTTCTCCAGATTGTACGAAGTTCATCACCAGCAACCTCTCTCTTAAAGAAAGAAGCAGAAATGAAGTCTCTCAAGATTCAGTTACTTGACCTTGAGAAACAACATAAACAAAAGAGATTAGTAACTCTTGCTGATGACCCTTGGAGACTACCATCTACACCTTTTGTCAGTACATCGTTTGACCCACAGCCAATCCCACAACTTTCATCTCAAAGATCACCATCGTTGGCATTATGGGAAAAAGAACAAACCCAGATTAGAAACAAGGCAAAAGGAAAAGCAAAAGCTGTAGCATTGCCAGACAAGCCAAGTACTTCTTACGGGAAGTCATCTGAAGACAAGGCTACACCCTCTTCAAAAGACCCACAAGTTCTTGTAATTGGTAACCCAGTTACGACATTCCTCAAGAACCTCTGTGAAGATTCTCCACCAACACCATCCTTTGTCATGCCAGTATCTCCCCAACCAGACGAGGATTTCGATCCTTCTGAAGCATTTGAACATTTGTTCATGGCAGGAAACGACGAAGATGAATCGAATGTCCAGAATGTGGTTAGTGACAGCGACTCAGGAGAATCAGAAACGCAAGAAATGCCACCCAGGAGACAGAATCCACCAAAATCAGATACTAAACAGCAGTTCACATTTGATGATATCCCTCCATCAAGATGGAGAGAAAGAAGTGTGGAAATGCTAACTTGGATGTCTGCAGAACTTCAGTTTTACACCATAGACATGGTCTTAAGACGATTTGCAACCAGACTCCAGGGAAGACTCCGTGACTGGTATCTCAGTCTTGGAGAGTATCGCCAATTACAGATGCATCAGTCTCAATCTCCTGAAGAATTCATGAGTGTCATCTACTCAGAATTCATTGGCAATCCAGTTGAGCATACGATACACGCAAGAGAAGAATTCCTCAAAATGAAATGCTGTTCCTTCCTCAAAAAAGATCTTGAAAAGCACTACAATAGAATGTCTGAAAGATTCTATTGTCTTCAAGGAATAGATGACGTTAACCTCAAACAGGTATTCTTGAATTCATTCCCTGAATCACTTGGAAATGAGGCATACAGATTTCTTGAATCAAGGAACGCAACAGTTGCACAAACCTCTCTTGGTGAGTTGTATCAACTCATTCTCAATGCTCTAGCCAAGCTTTGCAACCAGAAAAAATTCCTGGTAGAGTTTGAGAAAACTGGAAAACGACTAGGCAAAGCATGTGATGACAAACATCTGCAGATCAAGTGCAAAGACAAGTCATCATGTGATTGTTCTCATACAAAGAGGAAGTCACACTCCAAAAGATTTTCTAAATCTTTTGATTCTCACAGGAAGAAGAATTTCAAGCCAAAGAAGAAATGGAAGTTCCTGAGAAGGAAATTCAAACGAGGCAGAAATTCAGATAAGTGTTACGTATGTAACAAGAGAGGACATTTCGCTAAAAACTGTCCAGATAAAAGAAGATCAATGGCACTGTTGCAAACTCTCAACAAGATAGAGCCAGTTGACATCTCTGATATTGAGTCAGTCTACTCTCTTGATGATGAACCAAATGACAGAACGTTATGCACATTACGTTATTCTTATAGTTCATCAGATGAAGACTCAACGGATTCAGAGTCATCAGATTACTCTGATACAGGTTTGTTTATGGTTAGTCATGCACCTCATGTCTTGCCATTACAACAAAGTCAACCAGTCCCCATTGCCAAAGTTCATCTTCTGACGTCAGCATACGCAAAGCCAATACCAGTCGTAGCACTGTTCGACACTGGTTCAGCAGTCTCCATTCTAGATCCAAAGATCTTACCAACGAGTTATTGGAGACCACACGAGCAAAGCTTCTTAGCTGCTAATGGAGAAAAGTTTGTGATTGACAAGATCAGTATCCCTATATACATACGTCTTTTCCCCAAATGCGTAACCAAACACAAGCTGCTAGGATCAAGCTCTCATGGCAAAGATATGCTCATCGGATTTGATTTGCTTTCAAAGCTACCAAATCTGAAGTGGACACCTCAAGGATTAAGCTACAAAAGTTTCATGAATCCATGGAGTACAATTCCTAAACTTCATATGATGGTTACTCCTACTCTCGAATCCTTGAAGCAGCAGATTGTCCAAACCTCATGCGCTTCGACACACACAGAGTTCCTGAAAAAGCATTCATCACCCCTATGGCTTAACGAGTCATTCTTTGTTACGCTACCGTTCAAACAGAATGAGGATGTTAACCCCACAAAAGCAAGTCACCCAGGAATGAATCCAGATCATTACCAGCTTGCAATTGAAGAATGCGGTCAACTCGTTGACCAAGGAATTATTGAGCCTACGAATTCCCCATGGGCGTGTGAAGCATTCTACGTAAACAAACGTAGTGAACAAGTCAGAGGAAAGCTAAGACTAGTCATCAACTATCAACCGCTAAACCATTTTTTGGCAGATGACAAGTTTCCTCTCCCACAAAAGAAGGCATTGTTTCAGTCATTGGCAAACGCTAAAGTCCTGTCCAAGTTTGATCTAAAGTCCGGATTTTGGCAATTAGGTATTCGTCCTGAAGATAGGCCAAAGACAGCCTTCTGCATCCCTGATCATCATTACCAGTGGAAAGTTATGCCGTTTGGTTTAAAAAACACACCGTCTGCTTTTCAGAAAGCTATGGTAAAGATTTTTGAACCAATTTTATCTAACGTTCTGGTTTACATTGATGATATTCTGTTGTTTTCAAAAGACAACGACTCACATGTGGAGCTGCTATCAAAGTTTCATGCTTTGATAACCAAGTATGGTATTATGCTATCAGAAAAGAAAATGGAAATTGGTGTTACTACAATTGATTTCCTTGGAATGAAAATATCAGATGGCAAGTATCAACCCCAGCCACATGTTTCGCAAGAACTTCATAAGTTCCCAGACACACTAACGAGCCAAAAGCAGATTCAACAGTTTCTTGGATTAGTGAATTATATGGCAGATTTTTTACCAAATCTATCTGATCATACAAAACACCTATTCCCCATGTTGAAAAAGAATCCCTCACAGTGGTCTTCGGAACAGACCCTAGCTGTCAAGGCTATAAAGCAGCTAGCTGACAAGATGCCCCCTCTGAAGATTCCCACTTCGTCAGAAAAAAGAATCCTTCAGACAGACGCAAGCGACGAACATTGGGCAGCTGTCTTAATCGTCCTCAACGAGAATAATGCCAGAGAAGTATGTGGTTATAAAAGTGGCACGTTCAAAGATTCTGAGAAGCATTACCACTCTACGTTCAAAGAGATTCTCGCTGTCAAAAGAGGAATAGAAAAGTTCCAGTTCCACTTGATAGGGCACGAGTTCCAAGTAGAGATGGATATGTCATCATTTCCGCGGATGCTCCAGTTCAAAAGAAAGATGCTTCCACAGGCACAGCTTTTGAGGTGGTCTAATTGGTTCTCACAGTGGAAGTTTACTGCTAAGCACATCAAAGGAAAAGACAACGTCCTCGCAGACTTCCTATCCAGACCCCCGAAGGAGTATAAATACGGCAAAGGACTAAACGAAATTGGCAAGATATCCCAAAGTATCATACCAGTTTTCAGTATCCATCCAATGGCGGAACGGAAAGAGCAACAACATGACATGCCACAAGAAGAAGGATCATCGTCCATCACCGCACAACTAGATCAACTCCAAATATCTGATCTCCCAGAGCAAATTACTGAAATCATTGCTGAGCTCACATTCAAGGAAAGGGCTACCCTAAATTACGAAACCTTTTTAACTGTTTTACTGAGAAATCATGGAGCGGTTATCAAAGGATTAAATGGAGTATGCCCAGGATCTATACCACTAGACATAATGGTTGCAGGAAACTGTTGGTCTTTAGACCATCCTGTATCATCAAAATGGATCGAGGCATTTGAGCATTGGATAAATAAAAATGATGAGCAAAGGTCAGATTCAGATTCGGACTATGGAGATTTAAATTTCACTGTGCATTACGATCCATGGAATCTTCAAGACGAAGAAAATCCAGATAGTCCCCACTATGATCCATATGAAGATGATCCATCACATCCAGATTCTCGGTGGAAATGACGTAAGCGCTTACGTCATAATGGTTGAATAATTGCTCTGCCTACGTGGCAGATTTGTCTTTATTATGTGTAAAAGATAAGATTCCATCTTATCTTATCCATTTGTAATGTGTGGTTGTGATTGGTTGTTTTAGATTTCCTTTATCTTATGTAATCTTCCTAGATAAGCTTCCTTGGTCTATAAAAGGAAGTTGAGTCTTTCATTTGTATTCGTACCTTGTTGAGTGAACTAAGCTATTGTAAGGAGATCTCTCTGATCACCACTCTTTTGAGAAATAAAATTAAGTGTTGTTTGCTGAATTCTTCTTCTATATTCCATCTCTTTCCATGAGTGTTATCGACCAACCAGGTATCACCGACCACCCTGCACCTTCTTGTGTAACCGTAACGTCTTACTGGTCTTGTATAGATCAGCCATAAACCCCCTCCCCTCTCTTGGTATCAGAGCCAATCCCCCTTGTTCCTAACCTATACCCGTGTTCTTATTCTTACTATTGTTCACGTTGTTATGCTCTGTGACTGCCGTTTTAACGGATCCTTCACATCAGAGAACTGTTGAACTTTTAGTCTTGAATTATAGAACTATCCAGTATAGATCATAGTTTAGATCTTGTATTGCTTATGAGTTTCTGAATTGCTTGTTAGTTCGTACCAAAAGAGTTCCGTGTGGACATTGTAAGTCGGCAAGGTGACCGCAGTAGAGTCCTTTCGAACTGAGGTAGATTCTAAAAGAAATTCAGATTTCTATATAAGAAATTCAGATCTGCTATTTTCTTAGCCAGATTTTTCTATTAAGCCAAAGCTATGAGTTCAGAACTGTTTTCCTCCTCCCCGTCATCATCCAGTTTCCGCTCCTCATCTGCATCTAAGATAGATCAGTTATATGAAATATCTTATGTTTCAGACGAATCAAAAATACCCCTAACCCAGATGCCCGACGTAGACCCTTACCGTGTATTTTCCAGACGAACAAATTCTTTCAGTAGACGAGTCAAAAAATTGGTTGGATCTTCCACCAATCAAGTCGTTAAAGAATATGTTCAAACTTCAAAGTTTGATTCTTACCAACTCCCAGCCTCTTCAGCAGAACACTTAGTTACACTATCTCTCCCATCAGATCTCCCACGTCACTGTATAGCTCAAGGTTACACCCATATCCACTTCGGAGCAATCCGTCTTGCCCTAACCTTTCATGGAAGAAAAGGCCTTCCAGCTTTTTCAAGAATAGCTTTAGTGGATACAAGATTTGTAGAGTACCAACATGCTTGTATTGGTACAATTCAAACTACCTTGAACGCTGGCACAATCTTTGTCACTTTCTACCCAAATTTCAATATGCCGTTGAATGACCCCTCACTGCTCACAGCCTTAAAAGCTCAGATCCAGATCGGAGGCACCCAACAGGTGAATACGTTTCAGGCAACGTTTCACTACCAGATGGCATACAGGGTACAGAACCACTCACTAGACATTATGGTTCCAGGAAGAGACAACTCAGGAGATGCTTTACTCCTTGAGATAGATTCAAAGGCGACGCCAACATGTACCTATGTCCCGAGGCAGTTGTCCAGAGAAGAACTGGTAAAACTTTTGCCAGAGAAATGGATAACAAATTACGAACAGATCCATCAAGCACCGGTACAAACCACCATGGCTCCTGATTTTATCAGACATGAAAACGGACAAGTAGAAGTCAAGTTTTCACCTGCACAAGCAGCAGAGCCACCATCGGTCTTTCCTACTGTCAATATGGTCTCTCCAGCCTTACCTACATCAGATCACATATGGTATGATGTATGCAACTGTAAAGATTGCCTGGAAGAACATTACAGAGTTTCCATGGATGAAGATATGCCTAAGAAAGAGAAACTTTCTCAACGGAAACTAAGGAAAAGATACGAAGAAGGAGACCCTTCTGTTGGACTACTTGGTGAACCATCAGGTAAATATGACTATTACGTCATTTACGGAGACTCGCCAGCCAAACCTCCATCCACCACCAACCCATGTAACAAACCTCCGCCACCAAATCTCCCCCCATATTACCAGAAGGCTTTATCCATCATCCACAAAGAAAAGAAGGTTCATCCACCTCCACCAATAGATGGATGCAACATGGTTTTGCCAGATCCTTCATCTTCCAGACAGGCAGAACAGTACAACGCTGAATTTCCTCCGTTAAGTTCTTTTGATCATCCAGAACAAAGAACGAAACATGATTGGAAGGTTAAAAACCCAACAACCATAAATTCAGCTGGTGTCACGAATGCAGTCAGTGCTGCAGAAAAGACCTTGAATTGGCAAAGTGAAAATGCTGTTGCACAAAACAAGGTTCTTACCCAGATCCTGTCTCAACAAACCAAGATGGCAAAAAACCAGGTATCACCGACCACCCTGCACCTTCTTGTGTAACCGTAACGTCTTACTGGTCTTGTATAGATCAGCCATAAACCCCCTCCCCTCTCTTGGTATCAGACCAGACCAGTAAGACGTTACGGTTACACAAGAAGGTGCAGGGTGGTCGGTGATACCTGGTTGGTCGATAACACTCATGGAAAGAGATGGAATATAGAAGAAGAATTCAGCAAACAACACTTAATTTTATTTCTCAAAAGAGTGGTGATCAGAGAGATCTCCTTACAATAGCTTAGTTCACTCAACAAGGTACGAATACAAATGAAAGACTCCACTTCCTTTTATAGACCAAGGAAGCTTATCTAGGAAGATTACATAAGATAAAGGAAATCTAAAACAACCAATCACAACCACACATTACAAACGGATAAGATAAGATGGAATCTTATCTTTTACACATAATAAAGACAAATCTGCCACGTAGGCAGAGCAATTATTCAACCATTATGACGTAAGCGCTTACGTCATCTTCCATTGTCTTTACTCGAACGGATCATTATCAAACGGATTATCTGGAGAATCTACGTGATCAGAATTTTCTGTAAATAATGGAATTAAATGTGTTCTTTTCCAATCATCGTATGCTTCTATCCACTTTGCAGAGACCGGGTCTTCGATACACCAATTATGAAATCCGAGCATAATATGATATGGAATGGATGTTGGGTCTACTCCATTAGCACTTGCCATTGCGAACTTCATATCCATAAACACAGGACTTTCACGATCTGCAGGGATTTTGTCATGCTGATCATGAAAAAATGCTGAAGGGAAGTGGTAAGCAATTGACTGTTCCTGATTTGTATATGACGGTGGTAAGAAGGAAAGTGGTCGTTTGAAAATGACGGTTACGTAGGTCTTCTTGCATGTTGACAGCTTCTTTGCCCATTCATGTGGTAGAAGAAACCACAAGAGCATAGAGAACAAGTTTTTGGCCCTTGGTTGCATATTGTCAAACTGACATTGAAGAATGTATGACAATAATTCATTGGCGTTGAACGAGATTCCGATGGTGTGAGCTTCGAAGAGGTACCAAAAGAAGCATAGAGCCTCTTTGGGAAAACGGAACAAGTCTTCAATATGATAGATGTTCAAGAAAGGATAATCAGGGTGGAACCTAAGCCCTCTCATGAATAAACCATAATTCTTTAATAGAATGGTGAGAAATGTCTTATAGTTTATTGAGGCTCTCTCCGGGAAGGTAAGCTCAGCTATCACTTCTGTAATTTGTTCTGGAAGGGGATGTACCTGGGGAATTTCTGGTTGTGGGGTGACAGATGAGCCAGTCGATGAACCTGCTGCTTGAGGTGCACTGTATGCTTGGCTATGACCTTGAACAGGATTATGAAAAAGGGTATTTCTCAACGGGAGCACCATTGGATGGAGAGCGAAAACTGGTATGATACTTTGGGATATCTTGCCAATTTCGTTCAGTCCTTTGCTGTATTTATACTCCTTCGGGGGTCTGGATAGGAAGTCTGCGAGGACGTTGTCTTTTCCTTTGATGTGCTTAGCAGTAAACTTCCACTGTGAGAACCAATTAGACCACCTCAAAAGCTGTGCCTGTGGAAGCATCTTTCTTTTGAACTGGAGCATCCGCGGAAATGATGACATATCCATCTCTACTTGGAACTCGTGCCCTATCAAGTGGAACTGGAACTTTTCTATTCCTCTTTTGACAGCGAGAATCTCTTTGAACGTAGAGTGGTAATGCTTCTCAGAATCTTTGAACGTGCCACTTTTATAACCACATACTTCTCTGGCATTATTCTCGTTGAGGACGATTAAGACAGCTGCCCAATGTTCGTCGCTTGCGTCTGTCTGAAGGATTCTTTTTTCTGACGAAGTGGGAATCTTCAGAGGGGGCATCTTGTCAGCTAGCTGCTTTATAGCCTTGACAGCTAGGGTCTGTTCCGAAGACCACTGTGAGGGATTCTTTTTCAACATGGGGAATAGGTGTTTTGTATGATCAGATAATTTTGGTAAAAAATCTGCCATATAATTCACTAATCCAAGAAACTGTTGAATCTGCTTTTGGCTCGTTAGTGTGTCTGGGAACTTATGAAGTTCTTGCGAAACATGTGGCTGGGGTTGATACTTGCCATCTGATATTTTCATTCCAAGGAAATCAATTGTAGTAACACCAATTTCCATTTTCTTTTCTGATAGCATAATACCATACTTGGTTATCAAAGCATGAAACTTTGATAGCAGCTCCACATGTGAGTCGTTGTCTTTTGAAAACAACAGAATATCATCAATGTAAACCAGAACGTTAGATAAAATTGGTTCAAAAATCTTTACCATAGCTTTCTGAAAAGCAGACGGTGCGTTTTTTAAACCAAACGGCATAACTTTCCACTGGTAATGATGATCAGGGATGCAGAAGGCTGTCTTTGGCCTATCTTCAGGACGAATACCTAATTGCCAAAATCCGGACTTTAGATCAAACTTGGACAGGACTTTAGCGTTTGCCAATGACTGAAACAATGCCTTCTTTTGTGGGAGAGGAAACTTGTCATCTGCTAAAAAATGGTTTAGCGGTTGATAGTTGATGACTAGTCTTAGCTTTCCTCTGACTTGTTCACTACGTTTGTTTACGTAGAATGCTTCACACGCCCATGGGGAATTCGTAGGCTCAATAATTCCTTGGTCAACGAGTTGACCGCATTCTTCAATTGCAAGCTGGTAATGATCTGGATTCATTCCTGGGTGACTTGCTTTTGTGGGGTTAACATCCTCATTCTGTTTGAACGGTAGCGTAACAAAGAATGACTCGTTAAGCCATAGGGGTGATGAATGCTTTTTCAGGAACTCTGTGTGTGTCGAAGCGCATGAGGTTTGGACAATCTGCTGCTTCAAGGATTCGAGAGTAGGAGTAACCATCATATGAAGTTTAGGGATTGTACTCCATGGATTCATGAAACTTTTGTAGCTTAATCCTTGAGGTGTCCACTTCAGATTTGGTAGCTTTGAAAGCAAATCAAATCCGATGAGCATATCTTTGCCATGAGAGCTTGATCCTAGCAGCTTGTGTTTGATTACGCATTTGGGGAAAAGACGTATGTATATAGGGATACTGATCTTGTCAATCACAAACTTTTCTCCATTAGCAGCTAAGAAGGTTTGCTCGTGTGGTCTCCAATAACTCGTTGGTAAGATCTTTGGATCTAGAATGGAGACTGCTGAACCAGTGTCGAACAGTGCTACGACTGGTATTGGCTTTGCGTATGCTGACGTCAGAAGATGAACTTTGGCAATGGGGACTGGTTGACTTTGTTGTAATGGCAAGACATGAGGTGCATGACTAACCATAAACAAACCTGTATCAGAGTAATCTGATGACTCTGAATCTGTTGAGTCTTCATCTGATGAACTATAAGAATAACGTAATGTGCATAACGTTCTGTCATTTGGTTCATCATCAAGAGAGTAGACTGACTCAATATCAGAGATGTCAACTGGCTCTATCTTGTTGAGAGTCTGCAACAGTGCCATTGATCTTCTTTTATCTGGACAGTTTTTAGCGAAATGTCCTCTCTTGTTACATACGTAACACTTATCTGAATTTTTGCCTCGTTTGAATTTCCTTCTCAGGAACTTCCATTTCTTCTTTGGCTTGAAATTCTTCTTCCTGTGAGAATCAAAAGATTTAGAAAATCTTTTGGAGTGTGACTTTCTCCTTGTATGAGAACAATCACAAGATGACTTGTCTTTGCACTTGATCTGCAGATGTTTGTCATCGCATGCTTTGCCTAGTCGTTTTCCAGTTTTCTCAAATTCTACCAGGAATTTTTTCTGGTTGCAAAGCTTGGCTAGAGCATTGAGAATGAGTTGATACAACTCACCAAGAGAGGTTTGTGCAACTGTTGCGTTCCTTGATTCAAGAAATCTGTATGCCTCATTTCCAAGTGATTCAGGGAATGAATTCAAGAATACCTGTTTGAGGTTAACATCATCTATTCCTTGAAGACAATAGAATCTTTCAGACATTCTATTGTAGTGCTTTTTAAGATCTTTTTTGAGGAAGGAACAGCATTTCATTTTGAGGAATTCTTCTCTTGCGTGTATCGTATGCTCAACTGGATTGCCAATGAATTCTGAGTAGATGACACTCATGAATTCTTCAGGAGATTGAGACTGATGCATCTGTAATTGGCGATACTCTCCAAGACTGAGATACCAGTCACGGAGTCTTCCCTGGAGTCTGGTTGCAAATCGTCTTAAGACCATGTCTATGGTGTAAAACTGAAGTTCTGCAGACATCCAAGTTAGCATTTCCACACTTCTTTCTCTCCATCTTGATGGAGGGATATCATCAAATGTGAACTGCTGTTTAGTATCTGATTTTGGTGGATTCTGTCTCCTGGGTGGCATTTCTTGCGTTTCTGATTCTCCTGAGTCGCTGTCACTAACCACATTCTGGACAGTCGATTCATCTTCGTCGTTTCCTGCCATGAACAAATGTTCAAATGCTTCAGAAGGATCGAAATCCTCGTCTGGTTGGGGAGATACTGGCATGACAAAGGATGGTGTTGGTGGAGAATCTTCACAGAGGTTCTTGAGGAATGTCGTAACTGGGTTACCAATTACAAGAACTTGTGGGTCTTTTGAAGAGGGTGTAGCCTTGTCTTCAGATGACTTCCCGTAAGAAGTACTTGGCTTGTCTGGCAATGCTACAGCTTTTGCTTTTCCTTTTGCCTTGTTTTTAATCTGGGTTTGTTCTTTTTCCCATAATGCCAACGATGGTGATCTTTGAGATGAAAGTTGTGGGATTGGC
>JAANYP010005776.1:45513-68920 GCA_020465985.1 Centrapalus pauciflorus | reverse complement strand
ATGACCGAAGAACAGCATGTTAGACTTCATTCTTCTGCATACCATCAATGTTAAATGTATCTTAAGTAATGTGAATGTCAATTAAGCTTAATGTGAATGATTAATTAAGTATGTGAATTATCATTAAGTAATGTGACTGGTCAAATTAAGTAATGTGAATGATCACATAAGTGCTACAAAAGAAGATAAATAGTTTAAATAAGTTTGCTGTGAATGATCAATTGACTAATGTGAATGATCATATAATGTGAATGATGAATTTAAGCAATGTGAATGGTCGCTGCAATTACGAAAATACCCTTGGTACGCTGGATACGCTGGATTTTGGAGGGGACACTGTGGAACCAAATTATATATATATATATATATATATATATATATATATATATATATATATATATATATATATATATATATATATATATAATGATCCATGGGTTTAAAATAAAAATCATAAAAAAACAAATGGGTTATTTTAGTTTTTACAATAAATTAATAAAGAAAAGGAAAATAGAAGTCAAAGTCAAAAGTTGTGACGGTGTGGATTGAAAGGCGTTTACGCGTCAACACAGAGGAAATGGACAAAATCACCCCCTGGTTTTGCGTGCACGTCTCTTTCTCTCCTTCTATTCCTTGCCTTACTCCATCAGCCATTTTCATTTTCATTTTCAGTTTTCATTTTCTTTATTTATTTTACAATTTTTATTTTTTATATTTATTTAATTTAATGTGTCAACTTCGTATTGATTCATTTCATATTCAAAGATGATTTGTATATATAATATTTTCTTTTATACATAATAATTTTATATAAATTGATTATTTTTACTTTTAATATTATTTTTATCAACTTTACATTTTATTTTTTATAATAGGGTTTAATATGAAAAAAAATCAACATATGTTTTCATGTTTTTACGATTTATTTCATCCGTGTTATTTTTGACCAATAAAATCTTCAATTTATTTATTTGTTTGTGATTTTTGAAATTCTTGTTTTTTCTCACAAGAGTTTTCAATTTTCAAGACTTTACGAGAAAAAATTAAAAACATGTTTGTTTTTATATGAAAAAACATGATATTGATTATGAAAAAAAAAACAAAACGCTTCCAAAAATTAAAATGGAAATATTAACCTGAGAACTTTTTAAAAAAAAAATAACATCAATGAATGAACCCGTAAAAAAAACATGAATATATGTTGGTTTTTTCGTAAAAATAAATTAGTCAATTATAATGAAATTATTATGTATAAAGAAAAACTGTGGTGTACAAATCACATTCCTTTATTTGGTGATTCGATCTTTTAAGTTGTGTTTGTTATTTTAAGAGGTAAATGTCTGAAATCTGAAAATCACGTCTAAAATTAAGAGGTGGACTTAAAATCTGAAGTCTGAAAACCACATTTGAAATTAGGATATGACACGTCTGAAATTAAGAGCTGACCTTAAATGTTTGATTTGATTAAATTGATTTTAACATTTTAGTTAAATAAAATATCAACTTATGTCAACCTCTTAAATTAAGACTTCAAATTTCAGACGAAAGTCCACAGCTTAATTTCAGACGTGGTTTTTAGACGTTTTAACCTCTCAAGTCTGAAATGTAACAAATAGTTTGTTTTGAATTAAGATCTGAAATCCACTTAACTTTGAAACATAACAAACAGTCTATTTTCAGTTTATATCTGAATTTAAGACTTCAGAGGTTTTTAAGAAGTAATTAAATCCAAACAAACACACCCTTAACCTATTTCAACATGGGTTTTCATCGAATTAGTTTTTGGTTTAGTTAAATTGGAAAATAATAGACAATCTGTTTTTTATATAAATTTTTTTCAGAGCTAATAATAATAATAAATTTCAGATAACAACTATACATTTTTTTAAAAGTAAAAGACACGATGATATAAATGCATGTTATGATAGTAATAGATTTGAAAATTTCCAAGGTTAGTAATAACAATAATAAATGGTTATATGCAGACGGAAAGATGACTTGATTAATTTCATGTAGACTAACTTTTTATCCAATTAATATTTGTACAATGTTAGTCATATTCGTTATTAGGTGTCTAGTTGTCATGTCGTGTCAGAATAATAAATACAGGATCGGTCCTGGGCCTGTTGCACATGGGTCACCATCCAGAGCCCAATTCACTATAAGGGGGTCCAAAAAATTTAAATTAGCTTATATGTTTTTTACGCGATAAAAGATATAAACAATGTGTTGGTTCAGCTGACAGTTATCTTATCTTGGAATCCAATGGTGTGGGATTGATTCCCATTGTGTGTATTTTTATTTTATTTTATATCTTATCAATACCACTTAGATTTTCATCAACAGATATTGTCTATTTACTTTATATCAATATACTATCCATCAAATTCAATATTTATACTTTTGTTTTTCAATGAGTTTGATTTTTTAATTTTTGTTTATCACGTGGTTTATGTTATTTATTATACGGCTATTAAAAATAATAATGAAATATGTATTTATTTTTCTTGAGATATTATTTATTTTTAACACATATGTTTACCATTTATATTATGAATCATTTAAAATTAAATTTTTTTCTCAATTTACTAATAAAATATAATTTAATATTGCATGCAATTTTTTCCCAATTTATAATCATATGAATAAAAAGTATAGCGTTTTTTTCTTAATATTATATTAATTGTAACTTTTTTTATACGAATTTTGCTTATACACACACACACACACACACACACACATATATATATATATATATATATAGGGTCTTTTTTAAGTATATGTCACGGCCTAAAAAATGATAGGACGGGTACTGAATAAATGTATAATATGATATATACATTTATATATATACATATATATATATATATATATATATATATATATATATATATATATATATATATATATATATAGAATCAGGTTCATCAGCGTACCTATGAGATTCCAGTGTACCCAGCGTACCCTAATGTGAATGATTATTCACTTTTTTTTTTTTGAATAGACATGTATAAGACAACATTATAAGACTTTTTTTTAAAGGAGCAACATCATAAATCTTGTGAATGGTAAAAAAAGATCATGTGAATGGTCATTCACACCATTCACATGGTGTGAAGTGACCATTCACATGGATGACCATTCACATAAATATGCATTGAGCATTCACATAATTTTTAAGGACACAGAAAGTGTGAATCTATGTGAAATTCATATATCATGCGTATAACATTAAATTTAACATGGTTATGTGAAAAAAAAATTTTAAAGAGTTTTTTTAAGGTTGGTACCTTCGGGTGCACTTGATTTCGAGAGGTACATATTTGAACCTAAGTATATATATATATATATATATATATATATATATATATATATATATATATATATATATATATATATATATATATATATATAGATTTGGGTTCAAATGAGTACCACTAGTTTTGCGGGGTACCGGAGGTACCTCGCTTAAAATTATTTTTTTTGAAATTTTTTTTCATAATTATGTTTAAATTAATAATATAAGACTACTTGCAAAAAATCACACATAAACACACACTATAACTATGTGAAACGTGCAAGTTCACATGAACTGCACAGTTGTGAACGTATGTTCACAGCTAAGCATGTTCACATGAATTTTTCCACGTTCACATGACTTTTAAGAGGCTACGAAGTGTGAATGCGTGTAATTCTTTTACAAATATGCTTATATTATTTGTATCTAAATGAATATGAAAAATTTTTTAAAAAAAAAACTTTTTTGCGGAGCATGTTCACATCTTAAACCCGTGTGTTCACAGGTACTCACGGTACTCTGCATTTTCTAGGTACTCACACGAACCATATTCTATATATATATATATATATATATATATATATATATATATATATATATATATATATATATATATATATATATATATATATATATATATATATATATATATATATATATATAGATATATATATGTTCAAGTGAGTACCACTCATTATGCAGCGCACCATAAGATACCACCCTTAAAAATAATTTTTTTGAAATTTTTATGCAAAGTAATAATTATAGTTATTTAAACTTATATGGTATGTAAGTAGTGAGTCAATCTCGAACCAAACTTGAGCTTCATATAATTAAGTTGTAATTTATTAGATAAAAAAGTATAATTATTTAATTATTGAGCCGACCCCAAACGAAATTTGGGGTATTCTTTTTCCTACAATAAGTACTTATTTAGTCATTTTACTTATTCAGTAAGTGGTTTTTGCTAATAAGTGCGTTCTTCTTCAATAAGTAATAACTGGTAAATCAACACTTATAATCACTTATTCAATCAGTATATTTTACCCACTTATTGTCACTTATTTTAAATCTAAAAACAAATTTCATTCTTCTCTCCTTAACTATTAGAATTATTTATACATTTTTATTTTTCAAGATATATTTATTTTATAAAATATATTTATTCCTTATTCTTAAAATTTATCCCCATTAGAATATTTAATTTATTTAATTTATGTTTCTTTTATATATTCAATTTAATTATTAAAAAATTATTTATTATATGTTTCATTTGATAAAGTATTTTTACATTTTTATCTTTTATATGTTTTCATCTAATTATTTTATCATGTTAATATACTAAATAATTTTTTGCTAAATTAATTTGAGTTAATAGAAAAAATACATAAAAATTATGTTTGTGTGATTAAAATATTTATATTTGACTATTCGACCATGATAAAGAAAATTTGAAATTCATGTTTATATGTTAAAGATTCTTGATATTTTAGATATTTTCTTGTTTATATATTAAAAAAAGTTGAAATACATGTTTATATGTTAAAGATTTTTAATGATTTTGATTTTTTTTTTCTTGTTTATATGTTAAAGAATGTTGAAATACATTTTATATTTATTTACAAACTTGATTATTCGGATTTATTTATGTTTATACGTTAAAAAAAGTTGATATAAGTGTATTATTCTTGTGTTCAAGTTTTGTTTGTAGATTTACATATAATACAGATTCAGCATACAAAAGAAACAGACTTATTAATTCAGTAATCAGTAATCAGCGTCAATCACTTATCAATCAGCACTGCAATCAATTTTCAATCACTTGTCACTTATGTAAAAGAACAGCACGTTGAGCTTTATATGTAAAGCTTGAAACAACTTGATTTAACGTTATAGACAAGATTGAGTTTTATCTTCATGGAACTCAAGTTCCACTCGTTTACCATTAAAATAATCAAATTCTCTCTTTAAAACAGGGTTGATATCATTAAATAGCAACCTACATTTTCATTTGTCTCGTTTTGGTTATTGTAAAAAAAAAAATCATATTAATTTGGTCGTTGCACTGTCAAAATTTTTCTTAATTTGATAATGAGTTTCTAGTGATACTTTCCATCGTCGTTTTAAAGTTCTAATGACCCTTTTTTAGCGACCAACATGCACTTTTAGCTACTGTTAACAATGGTAACTATCAAATCAGGACTTATGTTGAAGGTACATTAATTATAAACCATGGAAAAAAAAAAAGTTACAATGATCAAATGAGATGGACAAAAAAATAGGTTCTTATTCAATAAATGAATTCTTTAAATGACGTTTGGTTCGCGGATTTCCTTGGATTCACTGGGATTTGCATTTAAAATCTTGTGTTTGGTTCGCAGATTTCAGTAAGGATTTAAAATCCTAGGATTTGTTAAATCCCTTCATTCTTTGTTATTTAAAAACTCAGTCTTCCCCCTAGGATTTTAAATCCCAGTTACCTTGCCTTTTTCAGATTAGTAATTTTTCCTAAAAGATAATGCAGATTCTTTGACAAAATCCTGAGAAATGCAAATGTTGCATAATGCAAAGCCTTTGACAAAATGCAAATCCCAGATAAAAAAATCTGTGAACCAAACACCCCCTAAAGATTTTTTAAATAAAACCAACATGTTTCATGTTTTTGCGTTTTCATCACTCCATGTTATTTTTTGCCATAAAAGTCCTCAAGTTAATTTTTTTCTTTTTGGTTTACTGAAATTTGGACATTAGAACTCATTTTTTCAGTTTTTATAAACTCGGTTTACTAGTTATAACCGGTTTCTAATGTCCAACTTTCACTGAACCAAAAAGATTAAATTAACTTGAGTACTTTTATGGAAAAAAAATAACATAGAGGAGCGAAAACGCAATAAACATGAAAACATGTTCGGTTTTTTTCGTAATAAACCCAAAAATAAACATATAAACATAAAGCCATGTGTATAGAAAAGAGGTAAATATATATGTACCCGCAACCAACATTTAGTTTAACATTTTGTATCATACATTTATTATGGTAATCTGATTATAAATTAAACATTTTTATCATACAACATTACAACATGCCAAATCAAATGTTAATTACAATCAAGTCTACGCAGAATAACAATATACTTAATTTTCAAATCTACACCGCTAAACGTAACTGGTTGCGTTTAGTTAACAAAAATTTTATAATTTTTGGGTTTCCACATTTTCCCAATGCCATTCCATTTCTACATTTAGTGTGTGTGTGTGTATGTATGTATGTATGTATGTATGTATGTATGTATGTATGTATGTATGTATGTATGTATGTATATATATATATATATATATATATATATATATATATATATATATTGAGGTTCTATGGGGCACCATATGCATCGGGAACCAAATGGGAACCAAAAATGCATTGCTTGTTTACAAAGGGTGCATTAAGGGCATTTTGGGATTGCTTAATAATATATTGTTAAATTATAAAATTTAATTTAACATTTATCATTTATAAATAAAATGATCAACCACCTTCCCATAAATCCACGTTTAAATGTCGAAATGCATCACGATTTTGGTGATGCATAATGATGGAACAAAAACGAGGATGAATATGGCCGAAATGCATCACGATTTTGGTGATGCATAATGATGGAACAAAAACGAGGATGAATATGGCCGAAATGCATCACGATTTTGGTGATGCATAATGATGGAACAAAGACGAGGATGAATATGGTCGAAATGCATCATGTTTGAAATTGAATTGGATGAAGATGCATCGTGTTTGAATACGAATCCAATAAATTGGATGAAGATGCATCATGTTTATTTAGATTCGGATAGAATATTTTCTGAATTCAAGCATCTTCCGATTTTACCCTTCCGCGCGCGAGAAGTTATGCACCCGTGCACCCATTTTCAAGTTAATTACCCCTTTTGCCACTACAATCTGAACCATTAAAATTCAAGATCTAACGGTGCATACAGGTTCCCAAATTGCACAATGCATACAGGTGCCCCATAGAATATATATATATATATATATATATATATATATATATATATATATATATATATATATATATATATATATATATATATATATATATATATATATATAATAATTATATAATTATTTATAATTTATTTACAATCTGTATATACAAACACACATTCTTAAATTTCTCAAGTATCTATTCTCTCTTTACTCTCTTTATATACACACATTTCAAATTTAAAAAAAATGTCTTTATCATCTTCATCTTCGGAGTCAATAAAATTTATCGTGAAAACGGTTAATGTTTGCTCGCATGTTGCTCGAGCCGTTTTAGAATTTGTAAAAAATGAAAAAGGTGATCTCAACGTTGATTCGGTTGATGATTTTGAAAACATATATTCGGACTAAGCCTTCACTTAGTTTAGTTTTCATTGTAATGTTTAATTTGAATTTTTTTAAGTTGAATATTTTAATTTTTATGTTATATTTAATTTTAATATTATTAATTTAATGTTATTTTTTATTTCAATATTTGTATTTTAAGTTTAAAATGAAAATAAAAAAATGAATGACATTCACACCATCAAAATGACAAAACTGACTTGACGCTGACGTGACTACAATTTTGATTGGCATCATCACCAACGACTCCATGTGACCTAAATGATTGGTATTGTGTATGTATATGTTTTAGTTAACACATGCAAACCAATCTATGTTCATTCCCAAAAATGGAAGCAATCACTAGTCTCCATCTTTCACTAGAGACCAACTACAACCATAGGACTTTTTTGTAGGGTATGGTAGGGTGGGTAGGGGTGGGTAAGCTAAGGAGTCATAATAAGTCAAAGATGGAAATATACAAAACAAAAACTAGCTGCTTTTTTGTGAATCAGTCAAGCTCTGCTGTGGCCTCTCAGTCTGAAGAGGATAATGTTGTGCTTTTTGACACTCAAAACTTAATCAATCAACACACCAACATAACATTCTATCTTCCTATCTACACTCAACTTTTAACCTCAGTTTAGTCTATTATGCATAAGTCACATATTTCTAAAAATATGATGGTGATGCATGAAGAAATCAGATGAGAGAAAATGTCTGGTTGACGACGCGTCAATTACTCAATCGTTAAGGATACGTTTGGTGTAAGAGAATGGAATCACGTGGAGTTAACATGTTTTCATCATGTAACAAGAGTCTCGATTCATAATAGAATAATGGAGAGTTGATTTTGATGTAAATTTTAATTCTCTTCTTATCAAAATAAAAAAACATGAAAATATAAGGGCAATTCTATACGCACACCCCATCGGTTGCTAATCACACACCCCATTTCTTAATGTGAGAGAAGATTAACTTTTAATCATTGAGTCTCACGTCGTTAACAAAAATCATGAGTAAGGGGGTGTATGATTAGTAAGAATTAAGGAAATGAGGGTGTACGTATAGCAATGCCCAAATATAATGAAGTTTTTATTTTGTTTCCTTCGTTTTCTATGCCAAACTCTATTTATATGTCATTTTCATTTGTTTAAAAATGATTGTAAACCTAAACGATTTCATTTTCTGGTCATCGTACTTCATTGAGTTTCCAACAAACCAATGTTTTAGTTTAGAACTTTAGGTTGATGGCAACATTAAACAAAGGTAGTATCAAACTTGTGATATAAATCAGCTTTGAATTCTACATATTACAAATCAACAAAGTTCATAAAAGCAGTACCTAGGTGGTAAAGGTAACTTGATCTCGCAAGAACTTTAGATCAGCAACGAGAACTCCTAAACCAGCCTGCACGTTTTCATGTTTAAAAGCTTAATATTCAACGAAAGTTTAACCTACAGTAAAAGTTCAACAACAACATATACGCACCTCTTTCACATGACTACTCAAGCGTAACATTTGATTCCAAGTCCCAATCATGCAAATAGATGTCTTCAGATACTTCAAGATCTGTAAGGAATGCCTTTTATCAGAAAAGAGAGCAGGTGAAATCCACATTGTGTTTCATATAAAGCTATGGTGGAAGAATGTTCAAATAAAACTTTGAGTAGAAGAATGTTCACACAAACATGTAAATCATTTGGTTCCGAATTGAGAGAGAGTGAAACACTACTACGTGAAATCCACATTTTGCGATATGGAAGTCATCTTTAAAATACATGTATTTGTATGAAAAGGTGAAAATATGCAGTCCTTAATGGTGTTAATAATGATTAAAGACACTTAATTGTGAATAATATAATTAAAACATATTATCAATTGAGTTTTTTAACTTGTGTTCGACAATGTTCTCTTCATATACTACCCTTTGCAGTAAAATTACTTTGTTGCTATACATAAATGGGTTTATACTTTATACCATTATAAAGCATTGTACATTTTCATTTGTCTCATATAGGTCGTTATACTTTTTTATGTCGATTAGTTCATTGTACTTTCAAGATTCATCCCAAATTGAGTATTATGGATTTTTACTTACACTTTTACCTTCACTTTATTATTTTTAGTGACATATTTCAATTTTAGCAACACTTTTTTGATAAAGACCAAAATTGAAAGTACAATGACCAAATTGGTAAGGAAAAAAAGTAATGATCTAAATGAGACAAATTAAAAAGTACGTTGTTAATTAATGATATAAACCGTACATAAATATAGAAGAGACTCAAGCATGTAGCCCAAATCCAAACCCATGCACATTAATGTGCGTGGGTTTGTGTTCTCAAAGGTTGAAGACCAACATAGACCATCTCCCAGACATCTGCAACCGGACGTCTGGACTACAACATCATCTAACCCCCTTCACCAAACACACCCCAAAGAAGCCAGGTTGATGTGGGTTTTCATACACTCCACTCAAAAGTAGTCATAATAGTTCCCAGGTAGACTAAAACTTTTTCAATGAAACATGAAATTGGTTAATTCTTAATCCTTAGCCTTGGGACATGCAGAGGAAAGAGTAAAGATTTGCACTAGGTTATTATTGAGATTCGAGACGAGATTTAGTGCAGGGAATAGATGTTTCAATGATCAGAGATGATAACAGTGCAAAAATTCTCTATAACTTTGGAACTAAGAGTGTATTGTGTATTTAAGAGATACATCATCATCATTATCACTTCTTAAATATTATTTGCTTCAAAGCCCACATTGATTTTGAAAAGACTAGTATTTATTTTGCTGCTTAAATTCATCCAAAAAGTATAGCCAACAACTTAAGTATAGCCAACAACTTTCAGCTCCTTCAGTTCCGAAAACAGATTGGTGTGCCTGCAGGCAGTGCAGTATACCATTGCCTATTGGTAAAAGAAAAAAAAGGATAACTCACCCATTTAGGACCCCCACCGACCGGTCCCACGGCTAACATGGAAGAGATAAATCGCGTAACTTATAGTTAACAGACATATGTCAGGGTTTGATCCCCAAAGGCCTGAATCTCCACTATAAGTGGCTATCATCGCAGGGACCTATTCCCCATTAGTAAGTAGCATGTTATCTAGGAAATCGTCAAGATCCTGGTATTGAGTATTGAGCAACCAATCAAGCAGAAAAGCAATGGCCTCACTAAGGCAAGGGTAGGAGCATCATTCTACACCTTGGTTGAATGTTAACAATCAATTCATTATCCAAGAAAATGATTTCTTGACTAAATAAATATTATTGCACTTCTCAATATGCAGTAGACAATTTATGTTCAGTTCAGTGTATACTGTATAGTTCATTCAATATGGAAACTACCTGAAGATCTCTCTGCTGGGAAAGAATTTTCAAGTCAACCACTTTATATTTCTTAAGCCTGCACATACAAAAAGTCATAAAGCTCTTAAAAAACACTTCAAAGAATAAAAAAATTCACCAAATTATAGAAAATCTGCCAAAATGAAATATAGAAATAGAAGGCACTTTTGGGCAGTTTTCCCTTGGTAACATAATATGTTTGCTTGCTTTGTTGCTTACAAAGCATCTAATTTGACTTTTATGGGTGAAACATATTACTTTCGAATTTGAATTTGATAGGAATAAACTTGCCTTTTAACACGAATTTGTTTAACGTGAGATGGAGAGGTCATTATAGCACCAAGCAAGAACAATAACCGGTTTAAATCTCAAAACCTATGCTAAAATGAATGTTCCCACTGCTGTTCGTCGATCCCTATTAGCAACTAGAGATGGTTATAAAGATCTGGTAGCCCAGCTATGTAATCCTGAATTTTCATAAATCTTCAATCTGCAATATAATTTCTTTCATGAAATCGACTAGTCGTGTTTTTAACTTGAAATTTCTCAAATAACATTCCTCGTTTTACTGTTATAGAATATGTTTCTTCACTAGAATCCAAAGGAATTACAAATGTAATAACATTCATTGAAAGTACTTTCAATTTCAATCCAAAACTACTTCCTGGATTACAATCCCAAAGAAGGTTAGAAAGCACATCATACATTATTTTAGCTAAATTTTACAACTTAAAATTGTTAGTTAATCAAACTGTAACACATTTTCCCATTACATTTACAGACAAATATAAACCCTAATACAACAGTTAGCGATCTGATATTTTCCAGAACGCAAACACAAATCAAACTAAAATTGATAAATCAAGCAAAAACAAAACGCATTAAGAAATGGAATGAGATTGACAGACCTTCCTAGTAAGAACGCGAGAGTATAGCCAAGCCAACATCAAGACCTAACTGGCTCCATTACGCTTGCACATCTGTAACAAATGAAGCCGCCGGTATCTCCCTCCGTTCCGCCACCACTTCACTATCGGACTGCGGCGGTGACGATGAAGTAGCCATTGTCTTCTCCGATCTTACTGATTCAAATAAACAGAGAAATAGAGATTGTTTGAGACTGGTTTTGTTTGATCAAAATTCAAACACGCTCGCTGTGTTGCTGATTAATTTGTTAGGTGCCGTTTGGTTTTAATCAGGGGATTAACCGTTTGATTTATGTTTTGTTAAAAAAAATCGTGGTAAACCAAAAATCAAACCAATCCAAACCAAATTTGGTTTGTTATGTAAACCAAATATTCAATATCCAAAATGATCTACAAACAATCAAAAATCAAACGCCAAAATGCAAAACTTTCATGCATCTGAAATAATCCAATACAGCATTACTAAGCATGTGATCCAAAAAAACATCAGGTTAAACAAAACATTTTACGTCATAAGAAGTTAACCCTAAAATTTCAAATATATAAACCCTGAAATTTCAAATATATATGTATGTGTGTATGCATACATACTCGGTAATTCGGTTTGGTTTGACTCGCTATCGGCTAGACAAAATCAATCCAAAACTCAGTTTCATAATTGGTTTTGTCTGAAACCAAACCGAAACCCAAAATTTAAATTTGGTTTGGTTTTAAATGAATTTGATTTGGTTTGGATTTCGATTTACTCGGTCCCAGATCAAAAACTGTCCACCCTAGTTTCAATCAACTCGTTATTTGCATTTAGAAATATTTTTCTATCTCATATTTGGATAATAAATAATAATAATAATATTTAACATTTCGTATTCTTCACCTTTTATAATCCACTAATCCCCTAAATATTTTATTAAAATCCTTGTATTCTGGAATCCATATGCAATTCAAACAACATCTTAGAGGTTTTTCAAACCCCGAAAAGCCAATATAAAATTTACCCGGTTTTTCGAAACCGAACATGTATTGAACCAGGACCATTGATTCGATAACCAATATTGAATAGATCTCTAAATTTTATAATCGGTTTGCTCTTCCATCCTAAGCATATGCTTCTAAAAGTTTTCGGTACCTTTGGTGCGGTACCGGTCCTCGAGCGAAATCACCCCTAAACTAAACTACTAAATAAGCCTTAACTTTCTATCTTATTTTCTCTGACTCGTAAACACAAATATAAAATTTCTATTTTTATTTCCATCTCCTATTCTAATTTTTTTTACTTTCAATTTTTTCCTTTCCCTTCTTTTCCTTTCTTTCCTTTTCGTTTCTTGGAACATAATGAAATAATCGACAACCAAATGATACTTTTTCTTGCTCTTATTCCGTTGCCAAAAAATTTAATATTTTCAAATATTTTGTAATAAAATTCTAATGAAATCATGAAACTTAAGGGTTATAGACGTTGAAGAGAAATTGAGAGAGAGAATCAAACAAAGGGATGTAATCGAATAGAGGAAGAGCGAAAGGGAGAAAGAAATCAAAAAGGTGGTAATCGTGGTCATGTATCATTAGCAACTCTCGTCCATCATCACATCCAAAGTTTAGAACGATAGTTTTATCTTCTTAGTCATCGCATCCACTAGTTTGCATCTGTTCGAAGCCTAATCATCATTTTTTCAAAAATCCTTCTCTGGCATGAATCGTGTGTTCCACAGGGTTTCCAATGAATTCATTATAGATTATGTCGTTCACCAAGATCACGTCCTCCTCCACTGCTAACAGATATGTTCCTCGAAATCGAAATCACAAACCATCTCATCAGATTTTTATGAAGTCTAATAGATTTGTAACCACGATTCACTATCACCGTTGAAGTTGACCCTCCATTTAACTCTCTCTATCAGTTGCATCCAAAAATTCATCCTTGCGATCCCACTCTGAGTCTTTGGTCAGCGTCGTCTGGATCTAAATACAAACATCGACCGCTTTCATCAGATTCGATCTTTAATAGCTTTGATTTTTGATTGTTTAATCTTATCTTTGTTATGGTTTAGGGTTTCTATGATTTTGATTTTGTTTGGAATCTTATTTAGAATTTGTTAGGGTTTGTTTAATTTCCAATTCAATTTCGAATTTCCAGTTTGTTTGTTTGATCGAATTATATGATTTCAAAATTGTTTGTTTGATTATGATTTTAAATATTATTTCGATTTAGAACTCACTAAAGTTAGCTTAATGTTGTGTTCATCATATTTGAGTTTTTATTCAATTTTGGAGATCGATCATCAATTTTTTAATTTGCCCATAGAATGAAGGATCGAGGTGATCGAAATATTTGCCTACATAACGAATTGAATCTCACATTCACGATTTCAATAAAAATAATACAAGGTTTTAAATGAAAAATATAAAACTTTAAAACATGATTATTTACGGTATAAACTCTATTTATCAATATAAATCATTATAATTGCATGAAGTATACCACAAAATTAAGTAGTAATCATAAACGACTTACGTTATATAAAAAATATATATAATGAAGGTTAAACAAAAAAAGAAATGAAATATCAGTTGTTGTTTGTTTTTTAAAATCACGTCTATACTTATTTTCAAGTCTGAAGAACGCTAATCGTTTAAAAAATAAAAAATAAAACTATTAAAGATGAGCTTGATTTCAGAACCGGCCCGAATCCAAATTACCCAAAAACCGAAAATGTACGCCAGAATATGAAACATTCCGGTCTAATTCGGTCTGGTTCCGGTTATTTCCTGACTTCTACAAAGAAAAAAAGATAACCAGACCGGACCTGATGAAATCGAAAACTGGATTATCATAAAAAGTATAGTAACCAGTAATCAACCAGATAATAAAACGGTTCAATTCATGTAAAACCGGTTTTTTTGCTCGTCTCAAAAAATCCACATACCCAAATTTCATATACCAAAACCTGATTTCATATATAAATATAAAGCACCTAATTTCATACAAAAATAAATACCCCTAATTTCAAACACCATATCGGGCATATACCCAAAATTTCATATACCAAAAACCTTAATTTCAAACACCAAAAACCCTAAATTGTTGCATATCGATAAAAACAACCCTAACTTTAACAGTGTTGCTTCAGCAAAGGCAGAGATCGCGCAGTGGTGTTAGTGTTGCTTTTGTGTAGCAAAGACAGACCAAGCCAAGACTGGTCAAATTTCAGAACCAGCCTTGGCTTGGTGATGATGAAATCTCATTTTGACCCAAAACCTTTGGTCGAGCCGAGCCAACACTTCTCTTCTCGTTATGAAACCAAATGAACGGTACATAAGAATCCCTTAGAAAACCAAAAAATTCAGGCTTAGAACTTTAAGAAAAAAAAAAGGCAATATTCTTAATCCTTGATGCCTCTACTGATATTACGTTATATAGTCAATAGCCGCTCGTTTTGTACGAGTTATTTTCTCGGTACAATCGTCATCAAGGTCCGTGCAGATCTTCTACTCATATACCTTGCTTCTCTCTTCTCATTAGCTCCATAAATTCATAAAATACTGCACTCAAATATGAAGCTCGTTTGTTAGGTAATTAAAAGTATAAAACATACAAATCAGGATCATTCGACTCGAGTGAGCAGTTTTCTTAGCCCACTAGTGTTGTTCTTTCGGAAGACACTCGTTATTTGTTGGTTTATTTAAAACGCATGTATTCTAAAACCGATGCAAGCCAATAGGAACCATATCTAGGGGTGTAAATGAGCCGAGCTACTCGTGAGCTACTCGAGCTCGACTCGTTAAAAGCTCGAATTAAACGAGCCCGAGCAGAGCTCGAGCCTAAATTCGAGCTCGTTTAATAAACGAGCTCGAGCCCGAGCTTCACATATCGAGCTCGCGAGCCTAAACGAGCTTATATATAAATAAAATTTTAAATTAATAAATATATAATATATAAATTAAATAAATACAAATATATTAAAATAACAAGTTATATATATTATCTAAATTATTATTTAAAAAATTAAAAATATATAAGTGGCTCGAGCTTGGAAAATTATTCACGAGCCGAGCTCGAGCTTCACATACAAAGCTCGAAACGAGCCGAGCTCGAGCCTGATACTTTTAAACGAGCCGAGCTCGAGCTTATACAGGCTCGGGCTCGGCTCGGCTCGTTTACACCCCTAACCATATCTAACAAACCGAGCCAAAGGGTCAAACTTACAATCCCAACCGAAAGCCCCGTCTATTTCTTCATGATTGAAGAAATTCTCAAATGCACACTTTCTACCAGATTTTCTTAATATGATGAAAAGAGAAAGAAAAAAAGAAGAAATCATTTTAACTTGGAAAACTTTCCAGAGAGGGAAAGGATGCAGTTTCTGTATGAAATCCTACAAAAGCAAGTGCTGCATTTTCATGCAGTGGGAGGAATGTAATGCTGCATCATAGTTGTTACTAGAGGTGTAAGTAAGCCGAGTTACTTGAGCTCGACTCATTAAAAGCTCAAAAAAAGCATGAGTTAAACGAGCTCAAGCTTCATTTTGAGGTCATTTAATAAACGTGCCCGAGCTCAAGTAATCAAGCTCGTGAGCTTAAAAGACCTAAACGAGCATGTTTAAAATAATAAAATATATAATAACATATAATAAATTTGTATACATATGTAATATATGTGATAAAATTTGATAAGAAAAAGTATAATATATAAATAAGTTAATAACAAAATAAATTTATATAATAAGCGAGCTCGAGCTCGAGCCTGTAAAATGGGTTGCCGAACTCAAGCTCAAGCCTTCAAATTTAAAAAAGATCGAGCTCAACTCGCAGAGGCGGATCTAGTTTATCGGTCACTTTATCAAATATAAAAAATAATAGGTGTTGATTATGTATATTATGTAAACTTTTTGAAAACTATCTATTATATTACATGTCACCGACAAAATTGATCCATGTCGCGTGACACCGGTGCTAAAACACTGGATCGGCCTTTGTCGACTCGGTTCGTTTACACTCCTAATTAGTGAGTCAAGAATGATATGTGATCATCAATGTATCATCAGGATTACGTAAGTCATTTGGGATAAATAACGCAAGGAACAGGGGTGAAGGTTCATTACCAAGATCTGAATCATGAGGTCCTGGAGACGCTTCAGGGTGGTACTGAAGAGACATCAGCTTTCGTTGAGGGAAGGCAAGACCCGCACAGCTCCCGTCATTCAGATTCACATGAGTGACTTCCACCCCCTCCGGAAGTGAATCCGGATCAACTGCATAATTGTGATTCTGCAATATATACACATTTGTTATAAGAACATGCATCCTGCCAACTCTGCCAGTAGGGGTGTAAACGAGACGAGACAACTCGTGAACTACTCGGGATCGACTCGTAGAAAACTCAAAATCGACTCGAGCTCGAGCTCGAGCTACTCTAGTAGTAATCGAGCTCGAGTATTAAAATAGTCTGCTCGATAGGCTCACGAGCCTAATCGAGCTTAAGTTTACAAGTTTACATTTTTACCCTTCAACTTTGTAATACTATATTTTTATCACCTTTATATAAATTAAACTATATAATCTTAAACCTAAATTTACATTGTTATATTTTTATCCTTCTTACTTGTTGGGATAAAATTAGATTGAACATTTTGTATTTATATTTCGATTTCCTTTATCCCGAATTTAATTGAGTCGAGTCGAGTCGAGCTCGAGTTTCAAAACTAAGGCTCGATCGAGCTCGAGTCGAGTTTCTAGCTCGAGTTTTATTGTCGAGTTCGAGCTCGAGCTTGGTGATACTCGACTCGACTCGGCTCGATTACACCCCTATTTGCCAACATGAAATTGAAGTAACAAAAAGTTGTAATTTGATTTATATTATTATTATAACACCTGTGCACTAATCTCGACGCTGCCATTTCGAAGGTTACGAACAGGATGATTTCCACCATGATGACCAAATTTCATTTTATATGTTTTCCCACCCAAGGCCTGACCAAGCAACTGATGCCCCATGCAAATTCCAAATATAGGAACTTTGCCTATAATCTCCTTCACCGTCTCAACGGCATAAGGCACCGCAGATGGGTCGCCTGGGCCATTGCTGAAAAGAACCCCATCTGGTTTCATTTTAAGAATTTCAGATGCCGGCCATTTTGAAGGTACAACTGTGATTTTACAGCCATAAGATGCCAATCGCCTTAATATATTGTGCTTGATACCGAAATCATAAGCAACAACCTTCATTAAAAACAGCGAGTAAGTTGCACAAATTAAAATATGACAAATCATCCATGGATTCAAAACAGATTAAAATATTTAATATAAAAACACTAACATGAAAAGTCTCCCCACTTCTACGATTCGAATTAAAGTCCCATTCTGAACCTGTTTTAGCTACCCATTCATAAGGTTTCTCACAGGATACACTAGAAATCAAATCCACACCTGCAGAAAATGTCAGCAATCATGTTACAAACATCGTATGGTATGGGTGTTTTAAGTAACAATTTCGCAGCAATTACCAATGATATCCCATGTGCGGGACATCTCCAAAAGTTCATCATCTGTTTTGGATTTTTCTGTGCTCAGTACACCAATCAGACTTCCATCTTCTCGTAACCGACGGGTAATTGCACGGGTGTCAACATCATCTGTTCCATATGAACACAACAAACCAATAACAATGAAAAGCTATCCCCAGGTAAATGGATCGAACTGTTTCAAATTATATTAATGAAATAGAAAACATACATATCCCCATGATGTTCCTTTTTGACAAATAGTCAGAAAGTGATTCTGTGCATCTCCAATTTGAAGTGCTAAAGAATATTTCAGTAATCAAAGTCAGATTTGGTTCGAACTGGGATTATATTAAACATCATGGAGTCCACAGAAAGCATACCTGATACTCAAACTTCTAATAACTAATCCAGCCAGAAAGCACTGTATGGATTCTTCATCATCTGCAAGCATAATACTCTCATTAGACCAAGATGAAAAAAAAAAAATTTATCCTACCAGGAATACAGAAGTAATACGTTACTTACCTATATTAACCCCAGTATTGCCAATGTGTGGGTTTGTCATCAGAACAAATTGGCCTGCATAGCTTGGGTCAGTAAGAATTTCTTGATACCTGTGGCATACAGAACAAAATTAAACAAATATACATATCCAAGCAGATTGCCAAGCCGAAAGCTTCACGCTTCAATCTATTCTAAGATCATAGAGCTGTACAGGTTGTTAGGTTTATAATGTGTAACATAAATATTAAATCTGCTCAAAAAAGTAATTAAAAAAAGTAAGTAGAAGTGGTAAAATGACAAAGCCTATATAATTTACAAAACATTATAAGTTCTTTTATATAAAATGATTTTGGACATTATAAGCATTTGAACACACGTCGAGTAAGCTTTGACCTGATTAACCCACTTGATCCATTTCAATTTTTTAGCTAAATTTTTTCATCTTTGACCATTTGGGGCATTGTCATTAAATTACAACCCCCCACACATATGGGATGAAATTACCAACTCTAGGTAAAACCGTAAAGCCTTACAAGACAAGTTAAATTATTTACTCAATATTGCTGAAAAGTGTGGGAGTGTTACTCATCTCACCCTGTTAATGAAGTATTAAAAACAACTTCACCAACTTGAGTCCCTGAAGCACCAAATGACTTGGCCCTCCAAACGGATCCATCTTCGAGCACAAGTCTAGCATCTGCAAGCTTCCAAGGAGCTACATTGTATTCAGAAACATTCCATTAGCTCTGTACATGTGATATTCCTTACAGATAATCAGGTTTAATGTGTAAGGTTCAGTGGTAAGTGGGGTACAACCATACAAGTAAGAACAGTTTAAAAAACTCAATTTATCCAAATATGATGCAATAGTCCCTTCACCATTTTCAGCTCAGCTAGTTATTTTTATTTCAATGGCACTCAAAAGTCAAACTATTCCAAGGTGGATAGGTGCATCCTCCACCAAATCACTTCCTAATAGTTGATAACTCATACATCAAACAACAGCACACCAACATTCTTGTATCAACATTAAGTTGGGGCTGTTTGACATATCAAGGACAATGGTGGTTGCATGAGGACTGAGGATTAAGGGTAAAGTTAGTCAATTATTGTAAATCAAGGATATTGTAGTCTGAGTCAACAATGTATGTGATGCAATTGAGTATTAACCATTACATGAGATGCCTTAGATGAGTTACATCAGCATGTGTGAAGGCAAAGACATCTCGAGCATTTTGGATAAAACTTAAAAGCTTGGAATCCTTGATAAACTAGTGTTGTTTGGTTCATATTATAGCTGAGGACTGAGGATTAAGGGTAAACTTGTGTTTAATTGATTCGGAATTGGTTGGAATGGAGTGGGACAGATGGTGCTTGTAATTAAATGTCTTGACAAAGTAGACCTCAGGATCCAAAACAACTGTAGAGAGATGTAACTAACTACAACTGAAAGTAAACTACAACTTATGATAGGGTGTCACATTGGGTGATTCATACATCTGTTAGGCGGCACTGGAATGGTTGTGTTGGAAAAATAAAACATGATGCTGCTGGATGATGAAGGAAGCACCAACCTTTATAAGAGGTGTGTGTGTGATATATATAGACACACACACAGATATATATATACACACACACACACACATATATATATACACACACACACCCCATATGGTTTCTATGAGAAATTAAATATTCGTAAGAAACGTGAAGAACATTTCTGGCAACTCATTTTACTTTTACTTTTAGGGGTAATTTTGTCACTTTTTTAAAATTTAAAAAAAAAAAATTTGACGGTCTTGAAAAGATGTCTTCTCATTGACTTTGTTACCGCCACCCTCAGGCTCCATCTTTTTTCTTTAATCCAACATTTGCAGTTGAATCATTGACAAATAAGCCATATATCGAGTTAACATATACATCTTTGGCAACACATTTTTATGGATTCAACACACAAATTTTTATCATAGACGCAACACATATAGACGTTGATACAACACGTGCATAACTTAAGTCATGTTTGTTGATATAACAAACATCTTATGTGATTCACCACGTAAATTCTTTAATTAAGCTTTGATTTTCTTTGAATCTACATATATTAGTTGATTCTATATTTCTATATATCTTATGTGACAACATTTAAACTCATTGATTCAACAACGATATCTGATTTAGCAAGTACTATGGTCTAACACTTAAGCTATTTAATTCAACATCAATCTTGGTATCAACACGTACTAAGATTCAACATCGTTCTATGATTCAATAATTAAACATTTTCATTCGACATCATCACTGATTCAACTCATCATATGAGTTAACTCTAAAACTCTTCAATGTAATAATGTTCTTTGATTCATCATGTTCTATGATCCAACAGTTAAGCTCTTCGATTCAACAACATTCTAAGTTATGATACAACAACGTTTGATGATTCAACACTTAATATCTTTGATTCGGCATCATTGCAAATTCAACATCTTTAGTGTATATCCCACGCTCCTAACCAAGTCTGACGCTCCTTGATTTTTCTTACCTGCCCCACTAAAATAGCCCCCCACATGCAAACCTTACCATTCACGCCCCAATCTCTAGCATGTGCCCACTCTCTCTCTCTCTTCTACTCCATTGATCAAATAATCCAATGGTCTAAAATTCTTCTCGAATTTCTTACGAATATTTGATTTCCTATACAGTCCTGAATCTCTCTCTCTCTCTCTCTCTCTATATATATATATATATATATATATATATATATATATATATATATATATATATATATATATATATATATATATATATATATATATATATATATATATATATATATATATATAGGCACAATAGAAACCGCTCTTCCAAGTGTGCATGTGTATTTGGAAAAGTCAAGGTAGAACTCATCTAACAAATCTAATGGTGGGAATAGATTAGAAGATGATAAATAAGTCTTCAAGTAAACAGAAAAAAAAAAAAAACACATTCTACTCACAGTTTCACACCTCTTTCTATCCTTCTTTTCATCCTTACTTCCTTACCAAGTTTAACAGATAAATCACACACAAGAGAATGCACCAACATCCTATAACAACATTAACTATCCGGTTTGTTCTTAAATACAATCATAAAAAGATCATAGTTGACATGCCAAGAATGCATCAAGTAAAATATAAAATTTCTCCACGGCATGCCAAATGGTAGCCTTATCTTTACAAGCATGAAAAAAGAGTAAGATTAGAGCAAGCAAAGATATTTGATTTACCAATGTCTAGAATCATAAATATTGAACAACACGAACATCAACATAGATAAAACTCATAAATTACCAGTAGCTGCAGCACCCGTAGAGGCAGCACCAGTGGAGCATCTCACGGAGAAGGATCTGACTTGTCGTGACTTTGTTGTAGCAGGATTTGGAAGTAAAGGCAAATTAGTCACAGAAAGACACATTGCCTTGGTTGCCATTCTTGTTATACTTCACTCGCCTTTGCCTTTTTATGTGAATGAAGTTGTTTGCTATAATATACATAGAAATCCATCAAAATGATCAACAAGGCTATCCCACCCCTCAAAAACAAAGGTGAACTAAAACACAGAGCCAGTCAAACATACATCTACAAAAAGGATATGTTTTATCAATGTGGGAAGTTGACAGATACAGATGCTTAACTAATCTTCACATGATCAAACTAATTTTGCTGATTTATATGGAGAATGAGTAACATGAAGATTTCCAAATAAAAAGCATCAAAACATACATTTAGGCCCAAACAAATACCCAGAATGTGCTTAAGTTGGCTAATTATGCTGCAAAACAACTTTAATTTATATTAGCAATGAAGAATCTATAAATACCCCAATTGCCCGATGCCTGATGAATGATGATATATTTAGCCAATGCACACCTATCCATATAAGAGTAAGTTTGAACACCCACAGAAGAAGTTTGGTACGGTGGAATGGAAAATTAATTACTTTAACCAATAATAGTTACACATGACGTTAAAAACAAAAAAATACTAATAAACTTTATTCTTTTTCCATCTTTTTAATTCTCTTCGTGTTGGTAAGGAAAAAGAAGAAATGAAACTTACACTAAACTCTATTCTCTACTCCGCTTCGTTGAGAATCAAAACTTTTATCATATAACAAAAAAAAAACTTGTAAACCTTTCATTCCATTCACAGTACCAAACTCCCCCTTAAATGCTTATACAACAGAAGTACGGGAACAAGAATCAAGCAGCTCAACTATTGTATAATCAAACTCTGTGCTTCTTATTACCATCATATTTGCAAAGCAAGACTTCCCTCATTATTGCTCTATCAAAACAATAACATTTCACTCCACTTGTTAAAGAAGCATTTAAGGCATGATAAAAATAGCACTGTGATGAGAAAGACGAAAATGAAACAATAGTTTGCAAATATGATCGAC
>JAANYP010005776.1:0-5000 GCA_020465985.1 Centrapalus pauciflorus | reverse complement strand
GAAATACGACCACCCCCTACCGATTTAATAACCTCTGCTACAAAAAAACTCATAAGACCAACCCCATTTGGAATTGCATCAATTATTCGTCTATCAAAAAAATGAGCAAATTCGGACAATTTTCTCATCCCCGCAGTTAAGAATGTTTCATAAAAAGCATCTATGTAACCCCGATTATATGACCAATCATATATAGCATTTTTTATTTTGTCAGAAAAAATTCTTTTAGGACCCATTTTACTAAATGAATTAATTAAGTCCAAATTTTGAAAAGATGAATAAAGAGGTTTATATAAAAAAAATGCTATAAATATTCCGAAAAAGGCTATACTGACTGAAAAAACTGCATCTTTACAAAATTCATACCAATCTATTGAATTGTTTGAATTTTTATGTAAAAGATTTATAGACGGGGTTAACCATTTGGATAATATATCCACGTCGTGATTGAAAGGAATTCCTAAGAATCCAACGAACAAAGTAAATAGAATCAATATAAGTATTGGGAATAACATAGTATTATCCGATTCATAAGGATACGAATAAATCTTGGTATTGCCAAAATGCGGAATAGAAAGAAGGGGTTGAACGGTATTTCTTACATTCTCATCCATTTTATATACTTTATTTGAAAAAAAAGAAGGACGTCCATTGTTCTTGAGTTTTAATAAAGTTATCAAAGGAAAGTTTTTGTTACTTATTTTCGAACCTTCTTTACCCCATAGAGATATTGAATAGAAGGGGGTATTCCTTTTTCCACTGTAATTTTGAAAATGAACGTTTAAATGTCCTTCAAAAGTAAGTAAATAGATCCGACACATATAAAATGCGGTTAATCCTGCTGTAGACCAAGCTATTATTGCAAAAATAGATGAATACAACCAACTATCATTAAGAATTTCATCTTTGGACCAAAAACAAGCAAGAGGTGGAATACCGCAAAGAGAAAGTGTACCTAATAAAAAAGAATTTTTAGTAATTGGTACATGTTTTGTTAAACCTCCCATAAGGACCATATTCTGACTTTTTTTTGGACAATATCCAACAAGAGTTTCCATTGAATGAATAACGGATCCCGATCCTAAAAACAATAATGCTTTGGAATAAGCATGAGTAATCAAATGAAATAAAGCACTGCGATAAGACCCCATACCTAGAGCTAACATCATATAACCCAATTGAGACATTGTGGAATAGGCTAAACCCCTCTTAATGTCTTTTTGAGCAAGAGCTAAAGTAGCTCCTAAAAAAACTGTTATAATCCCTATGAAAGAGATAAAATTCATTATGTGGGGTATGACTATGAAAAGAGGCAGAAGTCGAGCTACAAGAAAAATTCCCGCTGCTACCATCGTAGCAGCATGTATAAGCGCCGAAATAGGAGTGGGACCTTCCATTGCATCAGGTAACCATACATGAAGGGGAAATTGTGCAGATTTAGCAATCGCACCGGCAAATAATAGAACAGCGCACAAAGTAACAAATACAAAATTGACCTCATTATTAGAAATCAAGTTATTGAATATTTGGAATAAATCACGAAATTCGAAACTCCCCGTTATCCAATAAAACCCTAAAATGCCTAATAATAAACCAAAATCGCCAACACGATTAGTCACAAACGCTTTTTGACAAGCCTTTGCTGCAACAGGTCGTGTGAACCAAAATCCTATTAATAGATACGAACATATTCCAACTAATTCCCAAAAAATATAAATTTGTATCAAATTTGAACTAGTAACTAATCCCAACATGGAAGTACTGAAAAAACTCATATAAGCAAAAAATCTCAAATATCCGTGATCATGAGACATATAATTATCACTATAAATAAGAACCATAATTCCAACAGTAGTAATTAATATTGACATAATAGAAGTAAGTGGATCGATCAAGTATCCAAATTCTAAAGAAAAATCATTATTGATAATCCAAGACCATACATATTGATAGACAGAACTGCTATTTATTTGCTGAATAGACAGATTCATGGAAAAAATCATGACTATACTTAACAATAAAACGCTCTGAAAAGCCCACATACGACGAAGACTTTTTGTTGCCGTCGGAAAAAGAAGAAGTCCCAACCCTATTAACACAGGAACTGGAAGTGGAAGGAAAGGTATTATCCACGCATATTGATATGTCTGTTCCATAAAAAAAGTTTTTTATTCTTAATTAATTGTTTCCGAGTCACCGGATCTTACCTCTTTCGAAAAAAGTCAATAAAAAATCAAGATATACACTAATTTATTTAATAATTTTACATTAGTATTTATTCTGAGTGTTTTCAAAATCGTTCAAATATTCAAACCAAGAGGTTACAATTGGTCAAATGATATGACCAAGTTACATATAAAAACGAATACTTATAATAGGAAAATGCAAATATAAATTATGATTACGATAAATTATCGTAATCATAATTTATATTCATAGAGTAAGGATAAAAAATTACGCTACAAAGAGTACTTGATGCTGATATGAATTATAGGATTAACTAAGGTCATCGGTCTAATGAAATAAAAACTCTTGATTTTAGTTAGTTTATTTCAACTCATTAACTAATTCATTATGGGATTGATTGTTTTCCATTTCAATCAAAAGGATTTATTAGTAAATGTTAGAATATTATAGATCTAAAATGAACTTTTTTTATCGAGAAAGGATAAAAAATGACTGAGATCTTTTTTTATAAAATCACGTATCCTTTAACAGATTTATTACTAGTCTCATTCAAATTTAAAAATGGAATTTAGGTGTATTCTTTTCTCGAGTTTGACTAAAAAAAGACTCAAGTTTTTTATTAGGCAAAGGTTTACAATCCTTTACGGTATTTTATTCCATGTAAATCAAGTATAGAGTGACGAAAATCAAGGTCTTTTAGGTTATTTTTTTAAGTTTGATATAGCAGATTCTAAAGATACAAATTTGAGAGATAAAGAACGAGAACTAAGAGTTCCAAACCAAAAATTTTTGGTTTTACGAATATTGTATGGAATCAAAATTTTGTTATTTCGAGTCATTTTTGATCCAATTTTCACGCATCTTTCACATATCTATATTTCTTTTTTATGATTTCTGAAGAGAATTTTATTTAGAGAAAAAATAGATAATGAATAAGAAATAATAATTCGTTTTGAACAATAGATGTCTTTCACATCCAACTATAACAATGAGTAACTTCTTCATTTTTAAATGGCAGTTCCAAAAAAACGTACTTCTATATCAAAAAAGCGTATTCGTAAAAATATTTGGAAAAGGAAAGGATATTGGGCGGCGTTAAAAGCTTTGTCGTTAGGGAAATCTCTTTCTACCGGGAATTCAAAAAGTTTTTTTGTACGACAAACAAATAAGTCCTAAACTATTGGAATAATAGGAAAGGATTTGACTGAAAAAATTGGCTCAGTAATTTGTTAATATAAAATTCACAATTGGCAGTCCCTATTCTAATCAATATGAAATAGACCAGCTTTCAATCTTCTAAGATGTCTAAAAGAAGAATTCTTCTGTTTTCTGAATTCTAAAAAAAAAAGACTAAAGAAAAAAATACAAGATTTTTTATTTCTTTTTAGTATATTTTCACTCAGATTTTGGTGGTGGGGAGTCTTCTTTTCCCCATCGACCTTTACAATAATGAAAAAATTTATCTTTCTCGGGGAGAGCAGATATAATATTTTTAGTTCAAATTAATGAATTGTTCAAACTAATGTATTCCATGTTAAAAAATTTTGGATAACTTTCTGAATTGTTGAGATATTATGTACAAATAATGTGTCAATTTGGAGTAATCCAAAATAGTCATATTTTGGATTCATTGAGAAAATTTATTTTTTGTTTCAAATTTATGAAATCAGATAAACAAGAAATAATGAAGTATCAATAAAAGTAAAAAATGAAAACAGTTTTTTTATTCTATCGAGAGAATTATCTAGTTGACAAAGTTGTATTTTAGAATAGCATAAACTACTTCAAAGCCCTAAGATAAATAAACCGGACTAAAGGAAAATAAAGGAAACTCATGAACCTTCAAATTGACTTTTGAACTCATTTTTTTATCAATTTGAATCTTTACTAAAAAAACTTATTTGATTGAATTGACTTGTTCAATCTCGACGATTTAATATAAATAGGCTATTATTAGTTCGAGCAAGCCGCTATGGTGAAATCGGTAGACACGCTGCTCTTAGGAAGCAGTGCTAGAGCATCTCGGTTCGAGTCCGAGTGGCGGCATGCCATCTTCTAAAAGAGATCCAATAGATCCTATAATAAAAATAAAATAAATTCATGATTTCTATTTCTTAATTAATTTAGGGGATTCCCTCCCTTTTTTTTCCTTTTTATGATATTTTCAACTTTAGAGAATATATTCACTCATATTTCCTTTTCGATTGTTTCAATTGTAATTACAATTCATTTGATAACCTTATTGGGCAATGAAATCATAAAACCATATGATTCGTCAGAAAAGGGAATGATAGCTACTTTTTTATGTCTAACAGGATTATTAAACACTCGTTGGATTTATTCGGGCCATTTCCCACTAAGTGATTTATATGAATCATTAATCTTTCTTTCATGGAGTTTCTCCCTTATTCATATAGTCCCTTATTTCAAAATAAGAAAAAATTATTTAACCACAATAACTGCCTCAAGTACTATTTTTACCCAATGCTTTGCTACTTCGGGTCTTTTAACTGAAATACATAAACCCACAATCTTAGTACCCGCTCTACAATCGGAGTGGTTAATAATGCACGTAAGTATGATGATATTGAGCTATGCGGCTCTTCTTTGTGGATCATTATTATCAGTAGCACTTCTAGTTATTACATTTAGAAATATTTTTGATAGTTCTAAAAGTAATAATTTATTAAAATTAAATGAGTCATTTTCCTTTGGTGAAATCCAATACAAGAATGAAAGAAACAATATTTTTAAAAAAACTTCTTTTTTTTTTGCTAAGAATTATTACAAGGCCCAATTGATTCAACAATTAG
>JAANYP010005775.1:0-16149 GCA_020465985.1 Centrapalus pauciflorus | reverse complement strand
GCTCCTCCTTATTTCTAGAATAGATAAGGATATCGTCTATGAACACTATTAAAAATTTGTCCAAACACAGTTTACACACTCGATTCATGAGGTCCATGAATACGGCTGGTGCGTTGGTCAAACCGAATGGCATCACCTGGAATTCGTAATGTCCATAACGAGTTCTGAATGCTGTCTTGGGAATGTATTCTTCTCGAACCTTTACTTGATGATAACCGGATCGCAGATCAATCTTAGAGTAGAAGCTAGATCCCTGTAGTTGGTCAAATAAGTCGTCATTTCTGGGAAGGGGGTAGCGGTTCTTTACCGTTAACTTATTTAGTTCTCGGTAGTCTATGCACATTCTGAAGGATCTGTCTTTCTTTTTCACAAATAAGACCGGAGCTCCCCAAGGTGAGGAACTTGGTCGAATGAATCCTTTATCCATCAACTCTTGTAGTTGATTGGATAGCTCTTGCATTTCAGAAGGAGCGAGTCTGTTTGGGGCTCTTGCGACCGGTGCAGCTCCCGGCACCAAGTCGATTTGGAACTCCACTTGCCTAGTTGGCGGAAGCCCAGGCAAATCTTCCGGGAAGACCTTCGGATAGTCACAAACCACTGGAATATCCTTGAGTCGTTTCTCCTCCGACTCTTTTTCTGCAATCTGTACTAGTACTGCATGGCAACCTTTCCTAAGGCACTTTAATGTTCTTAGGCCGGATATGACATTCAGCTGACGGTTCTTTCTTTCCCCTTGGACTGTTAGGACCTTCTTCTTGTGGAGTGGTATCCGTACCACTTTCTTACCGCACAAAATCTCGGCATGATTGTGTGACAACCAATCCATACCAATTACTACATCAAAACTTTCGAGTTCTATAGGGATCAAGTCTATCTTAAAGGGATGATCTGCCATCTTCAGTGTGCATTCCTTAATAATACTACTTGCATCTATTATTTTGCCTTCAGCCAGTTCTATAGTATAAGAGTTGTCTAAGGGAAAAGGAGTGGCATTCAATTGCTTACTAAACTTATCAGATATAAAGCTCCTATCAGCCCCAGTATCACAGAGTACGTAAGCGTAAATGTCATTTAAAAGAAACGTACCTGATACCACATGGGGATCCTGACGAGCGCCACTTGCTCCTAATACAAAATCTCTCCCCTGAGCTCCTCCACCATTTCTCAACTTCGGGCACTCACTCCTGAAGTGCCCAGCAGCTCCACATTTATAGCAGCCTCTTTGATTGCCGCCATTGCTACCCGGGGTACCGAATTTACAGTCCTTGGCCAAATGACCAAGACGTTTGCGTTTTCCACAAGGGGTTGGGCAGGGACCCTTGTTGTGATGATAGGTGCATTGGGTGCAGAAAGGCTTTGTACCTGTGTAGCCCTTCCTCGTCTCAACTCCTACTACATAAGCCTTGATGGTTTCGGGCTTCTTGGATTGTGAGCCCGTATTCTTTCCAGACTTGTCCTCCCATTTCCTCTTGTTTTCCCCGGCCTTGGCTTCGTTTCTTCGGGACACTTGATCCATAAGGTTGTTGGTGTCACACCCCGTTACCTCGGTTGGCAACGAAGCGCGACGTCGCGGAAGCATAACCATAATCATAGCGAACGACCACTAAATGGACGTTTTTTTAAAATACATCGTTAAAACTTTAAAATATAGCAATGTTTTACATAGTCTGATATGAGAAATGAAGTTCGCACAATACAGAGATTTAATTACATAATTAAAATATCCAAAATAATGCTGCTAAATCTCCGGTAATTTTGAATATGCATGCGACTCCATGGATAAGGAAGCTTGAAAGTAAAATACGTCCGAAGGCATACTTGCCTTAATTTCCTGAAAATACACACTAAAATACGTCAACAAAAATTGTTCGTGAGCTCATAGGTTTACACATAAATCTGACTTGTATGGACAACAATAGTAGAGATTGAATTTATAAAATCATAAATTCCATGTTATGTATTACATATAACCATCATGCAACCGAAGCTTAATTAAAATGAGTTTGCCCTGTGCAGTATTCCCATACGTAATACCGTGTGTTGAATATATATGCACTCGCTGTTAGCCGACCTGAACTAACCCGAATGGGGGACATGACTCCCGATTGATCTATCCACAATATATTCGCGCCTACAAATAAATGCAATTAACGGTTCATGATATAAGGGCTGATGGAACCACATGTGTAATACATAATAGAAATGAAGTTGTTTTCGTGTCCATATGAAAACGTAGCATGTATTTCAACCCCAAAACATAACAGTGTGAAAATAGGGGCTATGAAAACTCACCGAGCTTGTTGATGGCAAAATGATTGGAAAATGCTATTTAGCGAAAGTGGATAGATGATGCAGCGAGTGAGTTTAATCGAGTCCTAAATGATAATAAGGACTTAATATCTCTAATATATGATAATATATATTTATAGATTTTTATGTCTTAAATCACCCAACATTACAAGTTTATAAATAAAATCCGCTTAAAACGTCAAGTTTATATATATATATATATATATATATATATATATATATATATATATATATATATATATATATATATATATATATATATATATATATATATATATATATATAAGTTTCCAGCTTTTTCGGAGGTTTTTCGGCCTACTTTGAGGCTGTTTTTGACCAAGCTCCAAAACGTTTTAGGCTTTGGTTTTCTAGGACATTAAACTACTATATACAAAGGATTTTTAGAATCAAGAACGACCATTTTTCGAGATGTTTAGGTTGGTGAAAAAGCTCGTTGAAAACCCTATGTTGGACATTTTTGAGCTGTCAAACTTTCGGTTTCCCAAATAATTTCTGGAGGTCTTAAACTCCAAAATAAATTATGAAAACTTCCAGATCTATAGTTAAGACATAGATCTAACTTTGAGACAAGAATCTACTCATTTTGTTAAGTTATGAATTATTTATGATTTTTCAAAGTCGATATAAATTTTCTGCCAAAAATCCGCAGTTTATAAACTTGAAATAACTTATGATTCTTGTTGTTTATTCAAAGACTACTTGTATAAAAGTTATAAAAGTTATTAAACACATATATATCACTTGTTTTCATAATATTAACACTTTTATGATGTGTTCATATATTCATAAACACATTTAAAGAAACAACTTAAAAACAAAAACTAGAAATTTATAAACTTGAGTTTTTATGAAAACTTGTTGTTGTTGGTGATTATATATATCATGCAAGACTTATATAAGTATAAATGTATGATAAAATAAGTTAGTATTTACTTACTTTGAAGTATTTAGAGTATGATTTTGAGTAGAAGTTGAAATCTTTGCAAGATTTGGGCCAAGAACACTTGAATTTCACCAAGAACACTTGAATTTCAACAAGAACACTTGAATGAAAAGGTTTTTGATGTGTGTGTGGGGGGATCCGGATTTTAGAGAGGAATAGAAGGGTTTTTGGTGTGGTGAAAATTAATGAAATGTCTCTCTATTATAGAGAAATTTTTGGTCTTTCAAATGATGAAAGGCATGTGATGAAAAGGTAGAGTGCACTTTTAAACAAAATGATGGTGTTTAAAGTAATATTAAAATATTTGAAGTCAACCTCTAAAAAGCAAGCCCTATGGCCGGCCCTCTAATGTATTTCATATGTATTTCATTTTTTTTGTATAAAAGTATTTAGAAATGTATTCTTGTATTTCCCTTTTCTTGTAATTTCATAAATACTTTTGGATGCATTGTTTTAATGAATTGATTTAGTCTTGCATAATTAATGTTAAGTAATTGTATTAGTGTATGATTAGTGTCACTAATCATAATTTAATTATGTACTTAGTTGAATTAATCCTTCATATCGTAAATCGATCGGATTAATTGATTTCCCGATTCATCGCACCGATGAATTTGATTCTAATTGAGTTGAATTTCTTCATGAACCTTTTTAATCACTTTGATTAATTTCTAATGACCACTGATTAGATTATAATTGGCTATTAAATACAGATTAGGTCATTGTTGCTAACCTGGTTTAGTGTCGGATGTTACAGTTGGCCATTCTGATGGCGTCCTGAATGGTAGTTGGGTTGGAGGCAGTGACATTGCCTTGAATTTGAGGAGCGAGTCCCCAAATGTAACGCTCAATTTTCTTGTATTCAGGGGTCACCATCTGAGGGCACAGAATGCTTAGTTCGTGGAATCGGTTGGTGTACCCAGCTACATCCGTTCCTTTCATAGCCAGATTCCAAAACTCTGACTCCATCTTCTGCAGTTTATTTCTTGGGCAATACTCATCGGTCATCATTTGCTTTAACTCGGTCCAGGCGAGTTGGTAAGCTGCATCGATCCCCACAGACTGGGTATACGAGTTCCACCATGTCAAGGCACTATCTTGCAGAGTGTGGGTGGCGAATTTCACCTTGTCTCCCTCAATACATCCGCTAACACAGAAGACAGACTCCAATTTTTCGAACCATCGTACCAATCCGACGGCTCCTTCAGTTCCATTGAAGTATCGGGGCTTGCAACTCAAAAACCCCTTAATTCCACAACCCTTTGGGTGGGTTTCAGTACCTCCCGTGGTGCGGCTAGCACCACCATCTCCATTAGCAGAACTGTTTCGGTTGGTCTCATAAGTGGCTATAGCAGCGGCCACTCTTTGTGCTACTAATTCCTCGATTTATGCAGCGTTCATGGCTCTTCTTGGCGGCATTATCTTAAAGTTTAAAGAAAAGAGCATAGGGTAAGAAGTTGAATCTTAAAGATTTAAATTTTTCTTAAGGCACAACACTATAATCATCAAACACAATATCATAAATAACTTGCAATATTCATTAATCATTCATAACTTTCTTACAATGGGCGGGTTATTTTGTCCTGCACTATTACATAATATTTTTCTTAACATTACAAGGATAGATAAAGGGTACTAAGTGTGGGAGTGATTAGGGGTCTCTCCCTTCTCCAATGCGTGAAGGCGCTGAGCTAGCTCCTCGTTCCAAGTCTCGCTTTTGGCTAGTCGCTGCCGAAGCTCATTCAGGCCATCCTGTTGGATGGTGAGGGCATGCTGGTTAACCCAGTATAAATTGGAGTTCTGAATCTCCTCCCGCCAGACGGGCAGTCAATTCTCCAATATCCTGGTTAAGTAACTGGATTTGGAGGTCATGTCGGGAAGACCTTGCTACTAGCAGGGGTACGGTCTGGTCAGCCGTCTCCTGGGTGAGTGGTGGGATCGGTGCGGAGGACGGTCCTCCGACCTCGAATTGGGAAGGGATTCCTTCCTCTTGTCTCCACTCATGGAGAGTCTCAGGCATCCAGCCCCATCTTCGGGCGTCTACCCGTCGGTGCTGTGGTGGGGGATTTGGTTGGGGAGTCGAGATGGGAATAGACTCCCGCCTCGGCGTGATCACCCTCTTTCGAGGTGTATACAACATCTTTGGGCCGTTTGGGTAGGGACGGTATGACTTGAATGATGGCACCGCTGGGTGGTATGGAGTGCGGGCGGGGATCTCCGGGGATGGTGGATCTACCCTGGCGTTGTCCTCTTCCATCGGTTCTTCTTCGTCTAATTCTTCCATTGGATCCTCGTCCTCCGAGGGGTATTCCTCCTCGGCCGAGTCCTCCTCAGAAAATACTTCCGGATTGTATGGGCTGGTAGGGGTATACTCCTCTTCTGAGTCGGACAAAATGATTATCTCTTGGTGGGACATGTTTTCTACTATCAAGGTCCATGCATAGTCTTTTAGTTAGTTACAAAATATTTTTAAAATCAGTAAAACTTAAGTGCAGTTATAGTCTAGGGTACTAATGCAACCTAGTTCACTATAACTATGGCTCTGATACCAAACTGTCACACCCCGTTACCCCGGTTGGCAACGAAGTGCGACGTCGTGGAAACATAACCATAATCATAACGAACGACCACTATATGGACGTTTTTAAAATACATCGTTAAAACATAAATATAATAATGTTTTACATAGTCTGATATGAGACGCATAATACGGAGATTTAATTACATAATTAAAATATACAAAATAATGCAACTAAATCTCCGTTAGTTTTGAATATGCATGCGATTCCATGGATGCGGAAGCTTGAAATTAAATACGTCCGAAGGCATACTTGCTTAATTTCCTGAAAATACACGCTAAAATACGTCAACAAAAATTGTTGGTGAGCTCATAGGTTTACACATAAATCTGACTTGTATGGACAACAATAGTAGAGTTTGAATTTATAAAATCATAAATTCCATGTTATGTATAAACCATCATTCAACCGAAGCTTATTAAAATGAGTTTGCCCTGTGCAGTATTCCCATACGTAATATCGTGTGTTAAATATATATGCACTCACTGTTAGCCGACCCGAACTAACCCGAATGGGGGACATGACTCCTTATAGATCTATCCACAATATATTCGCGCTTACAAATAAATGCAATTAACGGTTCATGATATAAGGGCGGATGGAACCACATGTGTAATACATAATAGAAATTAAGTTGTTTTCGTGTCCATATAAAAACAAAGCATGCATTTCAACCCCAAAACATAACATTGTGAAAATAAGGGCTATGAGGACTCACCGAACTTGTGATGGAAAAAACGAGCGAAAAATGCTATTTTGCGAAAGTGGATGGATGATGCACCGAGTGAGTTTAATAGAGCCCTAAATGATAATAAGGACTTAATATCTCTAATATATGATAATATATATATTTATAGATTTTATGTCTTAAATCACCCAACATTACAAGTTTATAAATAAAACCCACTTAAAACGTCAAGTTTATATATATATATATATATATATATATATATATATATATATATATATATATATATATATATATATATATAATTTTCCAGCTTTTTCAGAGGTTTTTCGGTCTACTTTGAGGCTGTTTTTGACCAAGCTCCGAAACGTTTTAGGCTTTGGTTTTCTAGGACATAAAAATACTATATACAAGGATTTTTAGAATCAAGAACGGCCACTTTTCGAGATGTTTAGGTTGGTGAAAAAGCTCGTTAAAAACCCTATATTGGTCATTTTTGAGCTGTCAAACTTTCGGTTTCCCAGATAATTTCTGGAGGTCTTAAACTCCGAAATAAATTAAGAAAACTTCCAGATCTATAGTTAAGACATAGATCTAACTTTTGAGACAAGAATCAACTCATTTCGTTAAGTTATGAATTAGTTATGATTTTTCAAAATCGATATAAATTTTCTGCTGAAAATCCGCAGTTTATAAACTTGAAATAATTTATGATTCTTGTTGTTTATTCCAAGACTACTTGTATACAAGTTATAAAACACATATATATTACTTGTTTTCATAATATTAACACTTTTATGATGTGTTTATATATTAATAAACACATTTAAAGAAACAACTTAAAAATAAAAACTAGAAACTTATAAACTTGAGTTTTTATGAAACTTGTTGTTGTTGGTGATTATATATATTATGCAAGACTTATATAAACATAAATGTATGATGAAATAAGTTAGTATTTACTTACTTTGAAGTGTTTAGAGTATGATTTTGAGTAGAAGTTGAAATCCTTGCAAGATTTGGACCAAGAACACTTGAATGAAAAGGTTTGTGATGTGTGTGTGTGAGGATCCGGATTTTAGAGAGAGAGAGAGAGAGAGAGAGAGAGAGAGAGAGAGAGAGAGAGAGAGAGAGAGAGAGAGAGAGAGAGAAGGGTTTTTGGTTTAATTAAAATGAATGAAAAGCTTCTCTATTTATAGAAGAAATTTGGTCTTGAAAAAGTGGTGAAATGATGAAAGGCATGGAAGGTAGGATGTTGTGTGCACTTTTAAACAAAATGATGGTGTTTAAAGTAATATTAAAATTTTTATAGTCAACCTCTATGGGGTACCCCCCATAGGCCGGACATATACATGTATTTACTTGTATTTTCATTTTTTTTGTATAAAAGTATTTAGAAATGTATTCTTGTATTTCCTTTTTTATGTAATTTCATAAATACTTATGGATGCATTGTTTTAAGGAATTGTTTTAGTCTTGCATAATTAATGTTAAGTAATTGTATTAGTGTTTGATTAGTGTCACTAATCATAATTTAATTATGAACTTAGTTGAATTAATCCCTCATAACGTAAGTTGATCGGATTAATTGATTAATGTCTAATGACCACTGATTCGATTATAATTGGCTATTAAATACAGATTAGGTCATTGTTGCTAACCTGGTTTAGTGTCGGATGTTACACCAGATAACAGCAGAGGAAGCAAAAGAAACCCCTGATGTGGTTACCGGTACGTTCTTGCTAAATTCGCTGCATGCCCTTGTACTATTCGATTCCGGTGCAAGTCATTCATACATAGCGACTTCTTTTGCACAAAGAATATCTAAGTTTCCTTCAAATCTTCCTGTCATACTTGATATTGAGACGGCCAGTAACAATTACGTTATGGCTGATTCCGTGTATCGTAATTGCACTTTACTTGTCAATAACATCGTATTCAACCTTGATCTTATTCTGATTCCATTAAAAGAGTTCGATGTCATCATCGGCATGGATTGGCTAACGAATAATGAAGCTACGATAGTCTGCAACCGCCGAATCTTCAGAATCAAGACTTCAGACGGCAGTGTATTAGAAATCAATGGCGACAAGCGAAAAGGTGCTCACTACTTCATATCTATTGAGGAAGCGCGTAAATATTTGTCTAAGGGTCACGAATCCTATCTATGTTTCGTCTCGTCTGAATCCGTTTCTGAAGCCAACAAGAAATCTGTGTCTGATATTCCTATCGTCTGTGAGTTCCCAGACGTATTTCCTGATGATATTTCTGGAGTGCCACCGGAACGTCAAGTTGAGTTCGGCATTGACTTAGTTCCTGGTGCGGCTCCAATTGCTAAAGCTCCCTACAGACTTGCGCTTGCAGAGATGCAGGAAATGTCAAAGCAATTGCAAGATCTGTTAGAAAAAGGTTTTATCCAACCTAGTTCATCTCCGTGGGGTGCACCTGTCTTATTCGTTAAGAAGAAAGACGGAACTCTCCGAATGTGCATCGATTATCGGGAGTTGAACGAAGTCACCATCAAGAATAAATATCATCTGCCAAGAATCGATGATTTATTTGATCAGCTACAAGGAGCCAGCTACTTCTCCAAAACCGATCTCCGTTCTGGGTATCATCAGTTGAAAGTAAAAGATGAGGATATTCCAAAGACAGCCTTCCGAACAAGATACGGTCATTACGAATTTCTCGTAATGCCATTTGGTTTAACGAATGCACCAGCGGCGTTCATGGATCTCATGAATCGTGTGTGCAGACCAATGCTGGATAAGTCAGTTATCGTATTCATAAACGATATTCTGATTTACTCCAAAACGGAGGCTGATCATGTCATTCATCTGCGTCAATTGCTAGAGTTATAGAGAAAAGAAAGACTCTACGCAAAATTTTCCAAGTGCGAATTCTGGCTCAGACAGGTATAATCTTATATTGTCTCGAGCTATTTCCTAAGCGTTCTTTGATTGAATAAAAACTTGAAATTCTCCCTTGTTATTTTATAGATCCAATTCCTTGGCTATGTTGTATCTGGCGAAGGTATTTCAATCGATCCTTCCAAAGTCGAGGCCGTTCAAAAATGGCAAACGCCTCGCAATGCCTCCGAAATTAGAAGTTTCCTTGGATTGGCCGGTTACTATCGGCGATTCATTAAGGACTTCTCGAAGATTGCTGTGCCACTTACGATGCTAACACGAAAGAACACTCCTTTCGTATGGGCTGATAAACAGCAAGAGACATTTGAAACTCTGAAGCAGAAACTTATTCAAGCGCCAATCCTGGCCTTACCAGAAGGCAATGATGACTTTGTTGTTTATAGCGACGCATCTGGTACTGGCTTAGGCTGTGTCCTCATGCAAAGGGGAAAAGTCATTGCCTATGCTTCAAGGCAATTGAAAGACTATGATAAAAGTGCACCAACTCATGATCTTGAGTTGGCTGTCGTTACCTTTGCATTAAAAAATCTGGCGTCACTATCTTTATGGGACTAAGTGTCAGCTGTATACTGACCATAAAAGCCTCAAGCATCTATTTACTCAAAAGGATCTAAACATGAAACAGTGTCGGTCCTTGGAGCTTATCAATGACTATGATTGTGAGATCCTGTATCATCCCGGCAAAGCCAATGTGGTCGCGGATGCTTTGAGTAGAAAAGTCTATCCAGAAAAGTGTTGCTATGCCCTGACTCCTGTGGTATTCTCTTCTGATCTTATCGAAGACATCAATGATGACTTTGTCGTTTATAGCGACGCATCTGGTACTGGCTTAGGCTGTGTCCTCATGCAAAGGGGAAAAGTCATTGCCTACGCTTCAAGGCAATTGAAAGACTATGATAAAAGTGCACCAACTCATGATCTTGAGTTGGCTGTCGTTACCTTTGCATTAAAAAATCTGGTGTCACTATCTTTATGGGACTAAGTGTCAGCTGTATACTGACCATAAAAGCCTCAAGCATCTATTTACTCAAAAGGATGTAAACATGAAACAGCGTCGGTCCTTGGAGCTTATCAATGACTATGATTGTGAGATCCTGTATCATCCCGGCAAAGCCAATGTGGTCGCGGATGCTTTGAGTAGAAAAGTCTATCCAGAAAAGTGTTGCTATGCCCTGACTCCTGTGGTATTCTCTTCTGATCTTATCGAAGACATCAATGATGACTTTGTCGTTTATAGCGACGCATCTGGTACTGGCTTAGGCTGTGTCCTCATGCAAAGGGGAAAAGTCATTGCCTACGCTTCAAGGCAATTGAAAGACTATGATAAAAGTGCACCAACTCATGATCTTGAGTTGGCTGTCGTTACCTTTGCATTAAAAAATCTGGTGTCACTATCTTTATGGGACTAAGTGTCAGCTGTATACTGACCATAAAAGCCTCAAGCATCTATTTACTCAAAAGGATGTAAACATGAAACAGCGTCGGTCCTTGGAGCTTATCAATGACTATGATTGTGAGATCCTGTATCATCCCGGCAAAGCCAATGTGGTCGCGGATGCTTTGAGTAGAAAAGTCTATCCAGAAAAGTGTTGCTATGCCCTGACTCCTGTGGTATTCTCTTCTGATCTTATCGAAGACATCAAATCTGCCCAAGTTGAAGCACTGAAGGAAGAGAATCTCTGTTCTGAAAATCTCAAGGGGCAATTACAATTCCTGTCTATGAATCAATTGGGACTTCAATGTCTCAAGGGAAACCGAATCTGGATTCCTAAATATGGTTCTATCCGCAACACTCTTCTATCTGAAGCCCACAAGTCCAAGTTATCTATTCATCCTGGCATCTCAAAGATGTACTTTGATCTGAAAGCTGATTATTGGTGGCCAGGAATGAAGAAAGACATCGGTCAGTGCGTCGAAACTGCAGAGTCTGTCAAATGGTTAAGGCAGAACATCAGAAACCCTTCGGGGATATGCAACCACTACCAGTTCCTGAGTGGAAGTGGGAGCATATAACCATGTATTTTGTCACGAAGTTGCCTAAAACCAAGAGACAGCATGACTCCATCTAGGTAGTCGTGGATCGATTAACGAAATCAGCTCATTTTATACCGATGAAAGAGACATACTCTCTTGATAGAATGGCACAGATGTACATCACTGAAATTATCTCTCGTCATGATGTGCCGAAATCTATCGTATCTGATCGTGATAGTCGTTTCACTTCAAGATTCTGGAAAGCGCTGCAAGAAGGGATGGGTACTCGAATCTCCATGAGTACAGCTTATCATCCAAATGCAGATGGCCAAAGTGAACGTACTATCTTAACCCTCGAAGATATGCTCCGTGCCTGCGTTCTTGATTTGGGTGGTAACTGGGATGACCATTTACCTTTGGTCGAATTCTCATACAACAGTTATCATTCCACAATCAAGATGACTCCTTTTGAAGCTTTATACGGACGAAAGTGCAGAACTCCCACCTGTTGGCGCGAAACAGGTGAATCGCCAATAGCAGGTCCTGCCCTTCTACAGTTGACTCATGAGAAAATTCAACTTGTCAGAAGAAATATACTTGAAGCTCAAAGCAGGCAGAAGTCGTATTATGACAATCGGCACAGATCGATTGGTTTTGCAGTTAACAACTGGGTGATCCTGAAAGTATCTCCAATGAAGAATGTGGTACGGTTTATAAAGCGAAACAAGCTAGCTCCGAGAGTTATTGGCCCATTCAAGATTGTTGAAAAGGTAGGAAACCAATCTTACCGTCTTGAATTTCTAACTGACTTAGCGGAATACATCTTGTATTCCATGTCAGTCATTTTCGGAAGAGCTTAGCAGATGAAAGAGAAGTGCAGATACCACATGTTAATCTGCAAATTGATGAAAAGCTTCGAGTGGTTGAAGAGCCAGAATGTATTATGGACTCGAAGACCAAAAAGCTTCGCAATAAAGAGATACAGATGGTGCTCGTTCAGTGGAAACACCATAAAGGTTCGCATCAGTCTTGGGAATTAAGAGATGTCATGAAATCAACGTATCCAAGTCTGTTCGAACAAAGCTAACTTCGAGGACGAAGTTTGTGCGTGGTGGAGCTCATTCTGTAACAACCTAGCTTTTGACCCAACTTTAATTCCAGTATTTGATTCAATGATGTAATTTTAATTACATTATTTGTTTTGTAATTTAAGAAGTTATTTAATTAAATTATATAATTGTTTCACACTATTTAGATAATCAAATTAAAAGACATGTAAAATGCAAAAGTGTAGGGGTTAAATGGGTATTTATCAAATTGAATATATAAAAACCTCAAAATGAGATTTAATGATCATTAACACCAAAAAATTAACTCTCTCTCTTCCTTCTCTCTAAGCTACGGATTCTTCAAGCCTTTCTACAATTCATCATAAATTGCAATTAAATGAAAGATTCAAGACAATAGGAGGTTACAACAATCATCAAACATCAAGAATTTGCAAGATTTAAAGGTAATAATTTCTTAAATTTCGAAATTTATGTGTTTGGTTCGGTTTTTAGGAAAAACCGAAAAGTAAAGATATCAAAGCATAGATTTATGATGCATGTTGGTAAAAATGATTAGAAATCATGTATCTAACTCATTAGATGTTACAGAAACAAAAATCATGGATTAATTCGTCCAAATATAAGAGAAATATGATTTTTTTTTTGTAAAATTATGTGCTTGTGAAAAAGTGTTGAATTTGGACGATTTTGGACGGTTTAATGTGTTTATGATAGGGAAAATTGTATAAAAACATCCTAAATATGATAATATAACTTTATATTAAGTTGCATGTTAATAAAAATGAGTTTAGAGGAATTTTAGTAAAAATTCGTATGAATAAAGCTTAGAACACCAAGAACAATTTCTGGAAAATTTTTAAGTCTTGGGATCCGAATTTGGATGACCCGAATTCGGATATGGTGCCATTTCGGATAATACCTACTTCGGATGAGATGTCCATCTCGGATGAATGTTGATCCGAATCTGGATGGTCCCAAATTCGGATGCCTACTTCGGATGACCTAATTCGGTCCGGATGATTCGAATCAGGATGGCCCAATCCGGATTGATCCGAACTCGGATGGTCCGAATCCGGATGTCCGAGTCCGGGTGGTCCGAATCCGAATGTCTTACTTTGATATAATTTTAAAATAATGATTAAAGATCAATAAAGCAACATGATTATATATATATATAGGGTTGGGATCATTGCAGAACATTAATTTAGTGCAGAACCATAGAACCAATCTAAACCATTAGATTATAATATAACACTAGGGATAAGATGGTAATTATACAATTAAAATTGAATTAATAGCAGCCTACCAAGTTTGACTGTCCACTTTGACTTTTTTTTTAGTCTTTTAATATATAATGGACATGCAGTGTTGCATCGACGTTAAATATACGATATCAAAGTGTTCATTCAACATCGAATGGTCGTATGGGTAAAAAAAATTTACGAAAAATAAACACGTAAATTTTTTTTCAAAAAAATATATTAATGACCGTTCTCGTTAAATCCACCAACTTTGACTACTAATTTTGACTATTATTTATCTCTGTTAATAATGAACGTATATGCAGTGTTGCATCGACGTTAAATATACGGTATCAAAGTGTTCATTCGATATCGAATGATCTCATGATCTCACCATGATATATTGCATCGTGGTCTAGGTAAAATTTTTTTTACGAAAAATAAAAAAATATATATCATAACCGTTCTCGTTAAATCCACCAACTTTGACTACTAATTGTGACTATTATTTTGGCTCTGTTAGTAATGAACGTATATGCAATGTTGCATTGACGTTAAATATACGATATCAAAGTGTTCATTCGATATCGAATGATCTCATGATCTCACCATGATATATTGCATCGTGTCCGGGTAAAATTTTTTTTACGAAAAATAAAAAATATATATCATAACCGTTCTCGTTAAATCCACCAACTTTGACTACTAATTGTGACTATTATTTTAGCTCTGTTAATAATGAGTGTATATGCAGTGTTGCATTGACGTTAAATATACGATATCAAAGTGTTCATTCGATATCGAATGATCTCATTATCTCACCATGATATATTGCATCGTGGTCTGGGTAATTTTTTTTACGAAAAATAAACACGTAAAATTTTTTCGAAAAAAATATATCATGACCGGTCTTGTTTTAAAGAGTATAAAATTCTCGTTTTTATGGTATAATTTTTTTGATTTAAAAATTAATAATATTAATGTTATTTTAATTTAAAGAAAAATGATATTTATTTTGCTAATGTCAATCTTTTTGCTATTTCCAATCTTTTCCTTTTTTACCCTCCAAGAATTAAAATATCACTATTACCAATCTTTTTTCACTAATTCCAAACTTAACTCTTTTAATCAAGACCATTAGATTATTCTAATCTATGGACGATATTGGTTCTACAGTTCTACACTAAATTTAGGTTCTGCAATGATCCCATCTATATATATATATATATATATATATATATATATATATATATATATATATATATATATATATATATATATATATATATATATATATATATATATATATATATATATCTTTTGAGAATTCAAAGAAACAAAGAAAATGAACAAATGAATGATTGATGAGTTAACAGTTATCAGAATCAGATAAAATAAATGTTTTAAAGTTAAAAGCTAATGATACGATATGATATAATTCTGGACATGTTCAGTTAAATTCTGAACAAAGATCTAAAGATTTAAAGATATTGAAAGCGGGTCACAGAATTGAAAAGAATTGACAGACATCAGATTGACAAAGATTTAAAGATAAAATCCTTGGATAACTCAGGTGGTGGATTTTAAATCTGCTTGATAAAGACCACAAGAACCTGTGAGTTATAGATATTTAGCATTACATGCGAGATTTCCGGTTGAGACATATTGTTGATGATAGATTAATTTGACATTCATATATGATCAGCTGGATTGTGACATGTGCTCACCATGGTTCGGTGATGCCGTGTGGATCATGATAGCTATTTGATTTATCATTTCGCATGACATTGAATTTACAGTTCATTTCAGATATTGCTATGAGATTATTGCTATCATGACCTTGATGACTTATGCTTTCACTATTGCTCGCACTTTTGACATATCAATTCAGCTTAGAATGATTAGCCCTGACGGTCTATTGTTCTAGACCATGCTATTTCACCAGTTCTATTGAACTTGGTAATGATACTCCGATGTTCCACCATGTTGATTTACTGGTAGCTAGCTCAGTATGTGGCTGATCCCCACAATTAAAGCGTGAGCGTGGCGTGAACATCATCCGACTCTATGACTACTATGTCTCAATCATGTGTGGCTGTAGCGGCAGTCAAGACATATCACGCTAGACCCATGATCCGCTTGACAATGCATGTAATCTGAAAATCTATATTCTCACTAAGCATTGCTTATAGTTGTTGTTTAACCTTTTTACAGAAAAAAGATAAAGAAAGTCACCTGCTGGACCTAGGTTTTAGGATCTTACAAGATCAAGATGGAAGTATTTCATAGACCACTACTCAACAACCTTTTGGTACAGAGTGGCAGACGACTAATTTGTGGTGGTCTGGGTAGATTTGATTTTGAATTATGATGACATGAAATAGATTAGTATA
>JAANYP010005774.1:0-16845 GCA_020465985.1 Centrapalus pauciflorus | reverse complement strand
TATCATTATGTGGTAAAAAGAGAAACGGGTGCTGATGAAGTTTATACGACTGTATATCAAGTATTTTCAAAGATGACAAGAGAAGATTTGACTGACATGTATAGAATTGGCAAGTGAAACTACTCACACTCTCAATTACACAGTGTTATGGAGTTGATGAAGGCCCTTGCATGTGTTTTGGAACCAGATGTTTTGAAGCAAGGGCTAAATGCTGAAGAGAATATGAAAATCTTACAGATTGATGTGTATGAGAAGTCCATGACATACATACTCAAGCTGGAAGATACAACATGTCTATATTTTGCGTTGGAATGTTTGAATCACTCTAAGGAGAAACTACAAAGGATGAGAGATGCAAAGGTTAAAGGAGCTGATCTTGATCTGGCAAAGAAACTATCCGATGACATTGTAAGAAAGCTTGCAAGATTATAGTTTTGAAGATCAGAAGACTAGCAATATTAATTGTAAAATATTAGCCTTGTAAATTACCTTTTAATTGTAATATATTAGCCTTGTAAATTACGTTTTAATTGTAATACATTAGCCTTGTAAAGTACGTTTTTAATTGTAATATATTAGCTTTGTAAATTACCTTTTAATTAAATAATTTATGGAATGATTATCTGTACGAATCTTAATTTCAATGTGATTTGCTATATAAAACACTTAACAGCTTGAGAAATTGAACTAACAGTTCGATATTTGCATAAACAGAATCTCTCAATTTAACTCAAGTGAATAATAAAACTTAGGTTTAACTTGATCAATAAATTTTATAAACTTAGGTTATAAATCAATTAACAACTGTTGGGAAATAATCAAAGTATGTCAAGATGTTAGTTAGATTTCTCAAGCTGATTAGTAGTATTTATGTGTAATTACAATGTTCGAACTGCCAGTTCAACAAACTCAAGCTGCTAGTTCAAAAGTTTAAGCTGCCAGAGTTACAACTTCAAGCTGCTCAACAGATTGATAACAGAAAGTGCTGAAATTCAGGAAGTGATATATATTTCATGATTTGAATATCTTCCAAGCATATCTACTACCAGAGAAATTAGAGTCCGTCAAGGAAACAAATCAGAAAGCTATATATATATACATATATATATATATATATATATATATATATATATATATATATATATATATATATATATATATATATATATATATATATATATATATATATATATATATATATATATATATATATATATATATAGACTAGGTCTTTCTATTGTAAGCGCGTGTGCAAGTCCTGTAATCGTGGTGCTTTATTGTAATTGCTTTCTGATAAGTTTCTCAAGCCTCTAAGGTTGTAAAACCCTAAGAACAATTAGTGTTCTTCATCTAATGAAAACAGATTAGAGGTGATTGTAATCAGAGATTTTGGCAATATAAAGGTTTTGATATTGGTTATATTTGTTTGAATATCAGTTCTTTATTGTTCTGAAAGTTTTCTTAAAACAGTTAAGTGTTATTCCGCAAACTTCTTAATTGGACTTTGATTCAAAACCAGGTTATTGGTTTAAACTCTAAACTATTGAAACTAGTTAATCTTAGGTGATTTTGATCCTGACAAGTGGTATCAGAGCCACAAGTTTTATTTGTTATTCTTTGTTTTCAAAGTCAGAAACTATTTTTGTTTAAAGTTTTATTTTTTTGCAATAGAGTTTGGAAATAACAGTAGTGGATTTGGGCAAGGACTCAAAGTGCCTATGCTCAAACCCACTGAGTTTGAGAAGTGGAAACTCAGGATTCAACAGCACATTCATATTATTGACTATGCCCTATGGGAAGCTGTTGAAAATCCTCCTGCAGTTGATCCTAAACTAGATGCTGAGGGCAAACCAAAAAGAACACCTCCAAAAAATGAGATTGAAAGAAAGGCTAGAATGAATGAAGTGAAAGCTCTTACTCTTTTACAAATAGCCATTCCTAATGCTTATCAACATCAGTTTAAAAAATTTTATACTGCTCATTCTCTTTGGACTGCTTTAGAGAAAAGATTTGCTGGCAATGCTAGCACCTAAAGGATCTCTTAAAATAGCAGTATCAAAACTTTTCTGGTGGAAAGAATGAAAAACCTTACTCAAATTTTTGATAGGTTTAATAAGCTAGTAGGTGAATTGGAGAGTGCTAAGGTCAGCCTGGATCACGATGAAGTAAACAGAAAATTCCTCAGATCTCTTGGTGAAGAATGGACAGTCTATGTAGCTCAATATAGAACCAAAGACACTCTAGATGAAATAGAGTTGGATGATCTCTACAACAGCCTTAGAGTGTTTGAATTTGAAATTGAAAATAAAAAGAAATCCTTTTCTTACAATCAAAACACTGCTCTGCTATCATCAGCATTAACTGATAAATAAAACTGTTGTGATGCTTTTTCAGGTGCTGATGGTAACTCTTCTGAAGTTCATTATGAAGCATTTGTTGCAAGTGATGGACTTTTTGCTCTTAATGCTGAAGATCTGGAACAAATCCATCTAGATGATTTAGAAGAGATGGACTTAAAGTGGCAACATGCTATGTTGACTATAAGGGCAAAAAGATTTCTAAAAAGGACTGGCAGACCAAACCTTCAAGCCAGAATAGAAGGCAAGCCAGCATTTGACAAATCAAAGGTTGAGTGCTTCAAATGCCACAAACTTGGCCATTTTGCGAGAGAGTGCAGATCACAAGGTCAGCAGCCACCAAGACCCCAGCAAACCAGTCAAACATCATCCTCACAAGCTCTTGTCTCTCAAGAAGAGAATGTCTTTGACTGGAGTGACCAGACAGAAGAGGAGTTTTAGAATCAAGCTCTTATGGCAGAAACTACAACTATCACTTCCACTGATCTACCATCTGAGGTAAATGCTAAACTCTGCACTCAAACATGCAAAAATATGGTTAAAAAGTACAGAGATCATAATGAGAGCATGTGTAAAACTCTAGCTAAGATGGAAGAGAGGAGATATGAGTATATGCAGGCTATAGAGGATCTTGAAAAACAGATCATTGACTATAAGGATAATGAGATTCAGATGGGACATGATAGAACATATCATGAGTGGGAAAAAAAGGAACTGAATGAGAAAATAGAGACCCTAAATAAGAAATTAAATGAGGCTGAACAGAAGGTGTTAGAAGCTAGAATCTATAAATATAGACTTGGGTAGCTTCAAACTGGCCAACCAAAAGCTAGAACACCTAATGGAAGTCCAATTTAAAGATAGGGTCAAATGTAAACTTAATCCCAAGGAAGGTATAGGATATAAGGCTACTCCAACCCCATATAATAACAAATACATTCATCCTATGAGTGAAGTTGCTGATAGGCTTGTGAATGAACCATTAGATGAGAAAATGAAAACTGTAGACACTGTCCTTGAGGACAAGCCTGAATCTAAAGAAGAGTTGATTCAAAATTAAGGCTGTGAGTATAAGGAAGCTAAGAGTAACTCCAAAACAATGAGTGAACCTATAGGACCTCCTACTTCCAGTTCTATCAGAACCAACAGTATGAAAGGAAAAGAGAAGATGAGTGTATGCAACAATGCTTCACATGTTTCTATATCTTCTAACTGTAACATTGCATCTTCTTCCAAAGCAAATAAAAAAGGTAAGACTGTTCCAATATGCACATGCCAAAAGCATGGTGTTCAAAACTTTCCCACACAGCAGCAGGTGAGGGGAAATCAAAGGAACAAGAACCAGTTATGGTCACACAAAACTGGTTCTCAAATCAAAACAATCAAAAGATGTTTCCACTGTGGCAGGATAAATCGTTTTACCAGGCACTGTTTATATAAACCATCTGTTACAAAACAGACTGTGGTTCAAAAACATGTCGTTGTATTTTAAAGTTTCAAGGGCCCAAACACCTGTCACACCAGTTCCAAAGAAGACAGTTGATCACAGGTACTTAAAAGTCACCAAAAGACAGCCTATACACCAAAAACAAGTTTTAGCAAAATCAAACATGAAAAAGGTCTGGTGTGTTAAAGGCAAAAACACAGATTAAACTGTTAAGCCAAAATTTGGAACTGGTATGAAGCTGCTAGCACTCAGCACCCAGTTCCAACTACTCAGTCTAAAACTGGAACTGGTAGTGGATCTTCTGAGACTGTTAATGAAAAAGTTAGAAAGAACACCTGGATACCTCATGTCATAACTAAATACTCCTCACAGAATCCACCAGTGGTTCTCACTAAGTTTAAAAAGACACAAACTCTACTACTAACTAAGCTTTTTTTTATGTGCAGGGAAACCACAGGACCCAACATAAGACAAGATGGCATATGGACAGTGGATGCTCTAGGCACATGACAGGCAACTCTGAATGCTTGTCAAATTTCAAAAGCTTTGAAGGAGGGTTTGTTGCATTTGGTGGAAATTCCAAGGGAGGTAAGGTAACAGGTAAGGGTACTGTCAAAGCAGGCAATATGATATTTAATGATGTTCTGTATGTTGAACATCCGAAGTACAATTTACTAAGTGTGTCTCAAGTTTGTGACAAACAAAATATTGTTTTATTCACAGACTCTAAGTGCATTGTCCTCTCAAAAGATTTTGAAATACCTGAAAATCTTGGTTTACTCAGAACACCAAGAAAGGACAATGTCTACTATTTGGACACAGAACTTTTAACCAAATCAAATACTTTAAGCTGTTTGATATCCAAAGCATCATCTAATGAGTCTGCTCTTTGGCACAGAAGGATGTGTCACATGAACTTCAAATCCATGAATGTTTTGGTCAAAAAGAACTTGGTAAGAGGTTTACCACAAAAGGAGTTCATTTGGGATGATCATTGTGTAGCACGTCTCAAAGGCAAGCAACACAAAACTTCTCATAAGGCCAAGGAAGTAAATTCAATCTCTTCTTCTCTTCATCTTATTCATATGGATCTTTTTGGTCCAACATCTGTGTTGAGTTTGAATAAAAGAGCTTACTGTTTAGTCATTGTTGATGATTTCACCAGATTTACATGGGTTTATTTTCATAGGACTAAGGGTGAAACTGCTGAGTTAGTCAAATCCTTTATTCTTAAGATTGAAAACCAATCCAACTTAAAAGTTAAGGTGATCAGGTCAGACAATGGAACTGAGTTTAAAAATCATATCCTAAAAAAATTCTGTGAGTCTAAAGGCATTGCAAGGCAGTATAGTGCACCTAGAACACCACAACAAAATGGTGTAGCTGAAAGGAAGAATAGAATTCTAATAGAGGCTGCTAGAACCATGCTAGCTGATTCCAAACTACCAATGACCTTCTGGGCAGAGGCAGTAAATACAGCTTGTTATGTTCTAAATAGGGTTCAAGTTGTTAAGTCACAAGGGAAAACTCCCTATGAGTTATTCCATCACAGGATTCCCTTAGTAGCTTTCCTAAAACCTTTTGGTTGTGCTTGCACTATCCTCCATACTAAAACTCACTTAGGAAAGTTTGGAAGTAAGGCTGAAGAAGGATTCTTTGTAGTATACTCTACTCAAAGCAAAGCCTACAGGGTGTATAACAGTGTGTCTAAAACCATTGAAGAAAGTGCCAATGTTAAGTTTAATGAAAACACTGCAAACGTTAAAGGCACTGGACCTGATTGGTTGTTTGACTTAGATTCACTAACAAATTCTCTGAGCTTTGTTGAGTATTCTGCAGGAACTGTTGAAAACAGTGTTGAAACTGCTAGTACAAATTCTCATGATGGTAACACAAATATTCAAGTTGTTGGCACAAAGTTTCCAACAAATGCAGATTCTGTTACATGGGATGACTATACTATACTGCCACTTCTCTCTTGTGACCCACCTGGGGTCCTGATTGACCAACAAGACATACATACAGAGTTTGAAGTGACAATCCCAAGCCCTGAAGACACAGCTCCAACCAATAGGGAAACAATACCATCTCCTGATCAAACTGTTATTGAAGCAGAATCCTCAAGAGGTGCAGAAGGTGATGATACAAATCAGGGAAGCTCATTTCAGACAGAAAGGGAACCTACACTTAGGGTTTACAAGTATCACCCTCTTAATCAGATAATTGGAGATCCACGCACTCCTGTGCAAACAAGGACAATGATTCACAAGGAGACCACTTATGTTGAATCAGCAGTCCCTGATTCAGTCTAGCTGCCTTTGAACATGCATGCTTCATGTCACAATTAGAGACAAAGAAGGCATCTGAGGCACTGAAAGATCCATCTTGGATTGAGGCAATGCAGGAAGAACTGCTGCAATTCAAGACTCAGAATGTATGGACTCTGGTAGATTTGCCTAAAGGAAAGAGGGCAATTGGTACAAGATGGGTGTTCAGAAACAAGAAGGATGAGAGAGGTGTAGTGATCAAGAACAAAGCAAGACTGGTAGCTCAAGGATACACTCAAGAAGAAGGAATATACTATGATGATGTCTTTTCCCCAGTAGCAAGGATAGAAGCCATCAGACTATTCCTAGCATATGCCAGCTTCAAAGGGTTCAAAGTGTACCAAATGGATGTGAAATCTGCATTCTTATATGGTACAATTGAACAAGAGGTTTATGTGTGCCAACCCCCTGGATTTGAAGACTATAAGTATCCAGACAGAGTCTACAAGTTAGATAAAGCACTCTATGGACTCCACCAAGCCCCAAGAGCATGGTATGACACTTTGTCTTCATATCTTCTACATAATGGATTCAAGAGAGGTACTCTGGACAAGACATCATTCACAAAGTCCATCAAATCAGAGATTCTTCTTGTTCAGATCTATGTTGATGATATCATCTTTGGATCAACAAATGACATTCTGTGCAAGGAATTTGAGACTTTGATGCACAAGAAGTTTCAAATGAGTTCAATAGGGGAACTAACTTTCTTTCTAGGATTGCAGGTCATGCAGAAACCCACTGGACTTTCCATAAGTCAATCAAAGTATGTAAATGACATCCTGGAAAAGTTTGGATACAAGGACACCAAGGTTGCTAGGACACCAATGGACACTCATAAATAGCTTGATGCAGATAAAGAAGGAGTGGATGTGGATATTCATTTGTACAGATCCTTGAATGGATCGCTAATGTATCTTACATCTTCAAGACCTGATATAATGTTTGCTGTTTGTGTTTGTGCCAGATTCCAATGTGCTCCAAAAGATTCACATCTGTTTGCTGTTAAGAGGATCTTTAGATATCTCAAAGGTCAACCAAAATTGTGCCTATGGTATCCTAAGGACTTTCCTCTTGAACTAACTGCTTACTCTGATAGTGACCATGGAGGTTGTAACATAGACAGGAAATCCACAACGGGTGGATGTCAATATCTAGGAGCAAGACTAGTCTCTTAGCAGTGCAAAAAGCAAACCACAGTCTCCACTTCATCCACTGAGGCAGAATATGTTGCAGCTGGCAGCTGCTGTTCCCAAGTGATGTGGATTCAGAACCAACTGAGAGACTATGGTATGAACTTTCTATCTACTCCTATTTATATTGACAATTCAAGTGCAATCAGCACTAAACAAAATCCAGTGAAATTTCCTAAAACCAAGCACAGATACATTAGATTCCATTTTATAAGGGACTGTAATGAGAAGAAATTAATCCAAGTTACCAAAATTCATACAGATGATCAGTTAGCTGATCTATTTACAAAACCATTTGATGTAGGAAGATTCACCTTTCTGCTATCAAATATTGGTATGGTAAATATGGATTAATTTGTTTTTATTTCTCCCTTATAAAATGAGAAAAACACTGATTACATGTGCTTAGTTAAGGGGGAGACACTATTTCATTAGTTGCTATTCATTTTTCAACTAACAGCTTGAGACTATTCTCAAGCTGCTAGTTCATTTTCTCGAACTGTTAGTTGTTTCACTTGGTCTGTCAAGTGTGTATGGTAATTCAGTCATTCCACATGAGATTGTGCGCGAGACTAGATATTTTTGAAAAGCCAAACTCTTAAAAGTCCCAGTTTCATTTGATTGCAACTACCCGTTGTAAAAATATCTTCCACCATCTTTTCATCTTTTCTCTCTATGCGATGCTCACACAGTCGTTCAAAACCCTAAATCCCCGTCGTTGTGATCACTGATGGAGTTTGTCAAAGAACACAACTTCCTTCGCTACTCTCTCAAACACGCTGAACTACAGTCATTCCATGACATGATGGATTTTCTACGTGGGTCTAATATTCATTATGCTCTAACTATCAATCCCACTATATACGTCTCACATATAGAGTAGTTTAGAAATCAGCCACTATTAATACTAATGAGGGAGTCACTTCTTTTGCATCAATCATTGATGGTAATCCCATTACCATCACCGAGGAGACTATATGCCAACATCTGCATCTTCAAGATGCCATAGGGGCCGAGCTGAGTCTTTTACCTTCTATAAAGCACATTTTGGTCCTAAATGGAAGTACTTGTACATATTATTCAGCAGTGTTTAAGCCCTAAAAGGACTGGTTGGTCTGAATTTTCATCAAATATTGCCACTGCTTTATTGTGCTTATCCACAGGCCAATTGTTCAATTTTTCAAATATGATTTTTCAAGGGATGTTAAGGCACCATGCCTTAAAGAATGGGAAATTCTCGATGTATCCACGATTTTTGGCAAAAATAATTGGAAAATCTTGCAATATTTTTAAAGTACATAAGAGGATACATGTTTCCCATAGGAACTCTTTACCTACTATTAAAAGACCTTTGAAACCAAGTGCCAATTTTCACAGTGTGGATGTCCCTTTGCCTCATGCAATGCAGGATGTCCATCCAAGAAACAGAGGAGAGGGTCCTGAGCAGACTCAGCCATCTATTACTGCTTCACCCCCAGGACCCCAACCCACTCCTCATGATACAAATACTTCTTCTGCACCTTCTACTATACATACCTCCCCAGCCCCCTCCCTTAAAATATATAAACGACAAAGGGTTGTAGAAGCTCCTTCCTCCTTAGTCCAATCACCAGAGCCAAATAGCTCTGTGAAGGAGGACAGAATATCGATAGGGAACCCATTGAGGAAACTCCCACCCATAATTTGGACGTGAAAATCCCATCAGAGGATGCTCATATGGGATTTGTGGCTGGTGCTACTGATGTCTCTGCACAAGGGGCACAGGACAGTACCAACATCACTAAGACCACACCCATGGCAACAGAGGGTGTGCAGGCACCCTCTGGAAGTCCCCAGTACCAAGAACAAACGGGCCCATATGTTTCTACTTCTGGAATTGATGCCCGTGATAGATCTCAAATCCCACTATCATTTGAATATCTTGAGGCTAGTTTGCAACTAATGGCATTGACGGATTAACAACTGAAACCTGTTGTAGCCATTTTGGAACATTACAAGTCCATTATTGCTGCACAGGCCGGGATCCCAAGTAACAGCTCTGCAACATCTCACAAAAGCCCAACAACAAAGACTTGATCAGTTTCACCTTGGGTTCACGTTATGTGGTAACAAGATCATACAGCTCGAGAAGATGGTTCGATCCCTCCTTGCAAAGGTTTTTGGTCCCCCTGATCAAACCAATGCATCCAAAAAGGGGGAGAACCAAGAGATCCCACTTACAGTCCAAACAGCTTCAACTTCACCAACAACAGCTTCAGTTCTAAACTAACAGTTCCAATAGTTTCTCAAGCTGTTAGTCTAGAAGCTCAAGCTGTTCCTATCAGACTAAGTGGACTGGTCATCAGAGAAGGTTCTCAAGCTCCTGCCCCAGCAGTCCAAGCCACATCTTCAGCAGCAACTACAGACAAGCGAAAGGGTATTCTGATTGAGCCTCCAAAGATTAAATTCATTTCAAAAGAAGCCCAAGTTGCTCATGGTGCTGAACTGGCCAGAAGATTGGCAGAAGAACAAGATCAGATCCTAGACCAGCAATCCCATGAGCCAATGGGAGATGATGAAACCTTAGGAGTTTACCTAAGAGGGTTTATGGTCAAAGACAGCCAGAAGAAGAGGAAAAGGCCAACATGGCCTTCAAAGGCGGAACACAGAAGATTTTTGATCAATTTCTCTGCAACAGCTGGTATATCGAAGGTTATTACTTAAACCTGGTCAACTGAGAAGCTTCAGGCTCTATACGACAGAGAAAATGAAAAAGACTCCAAAGCCTACCAACAAGTCCAAGATCCACAAGAACTAGCTCAAACTGTTGTTGATGTTCCCTATTCCTGAATCTATCCAACAAGCAAAGTTTGATCAAGTTAAGAGAGTGTTGTTTGACCAACAACTGCAAAAGGCTATGGAGATTGAAAAGACACTTGATCAGCATGACTTCTCCAAACCTCCAATTACTTACTGGTATGCTAAGTCAATGGATGACAATGATTTAGTATATCATTTTGTAATCAAAAGAGACTCTGGTCCAGAGGAAGAATACAAAATCCTAATCCAACTGGTTCAAAGATTGACTAGAGATGAGCTGACACAAATGCATAATATTGGAACTGCCAGTCACTCTAGGTCACCAATTATATGGGTTCAGACAAATTTGAAAGATCTCAGAAACATTATTGACCCAAAATCCACCAGAGTGGATATAGTGTAAGGTCTACCACTACTAGATCTATCTAGACGCGGATCCGTGAACGAGTGCGGAAACCTCGTTAACGGTTAGACGGACAACTCTCAACTACGAAACACGGAGACTATCAAAGGCTGAACGAACGACTGACGAACGATCCTACGAACTGATTCTCTCCGAAACGGACCTAAAGCTGATGATAAACTCGAGATCGCCTTAAGCTTAATTCCTCACGAATTCTGCTAAAAGTCTGCTAATGACTCGAGTCTATCCCTAATTATAGACCCTGATTCGAGTCTGATGTGGGCCAAACTCGAATCTGGCCCAAGGCCCATTAGAGTCTGTCCACCAAGACACTCTCGAATCTGGGCACATTCGAATCTAATGCCACATTCGAATCTATCACAGATTCGAATGTGTACCCTTATATAATTCGAATCTAGTCAAAACACTTAAACACCTAAGTGTTGAAACTCATGTTTTTACTTATGCTTGAATTAATCTTTGATCTTTATATTTGAACTTCTTGTAATATGTTACATCAAGTTCAAACACACAATCAATAACAGTCAAACATATATAAACATATATATCAAAACACTCGTTTAACCAAAATGTTGAATATTACTTAAACCACAATGTTAGATCGATTAGACTGCTATCGTCACACAACGTGTACCAACAGACTCCCCCTTGACGATACCTTCTAATTAATTACATCAAATTTAAGTACTAGAACTATATATACTACTGCCTGCATATAATCCAGCATCTATACAAACTTTAACTACCTTCTGGAACTTCCTGGCTTCAGATCTCCATGCTTCAGTAAAGAAGATAGGCTGATCATGTAGCTTCTTCAGGTCGTCCTTTGATAGATTTATCAAATGCAGTGGATCATATACCTTCAAAATGACCTTCTCGTCTTGATCCTCCATGATGGCTTCAGCAGTGTCAATCTCGAGGTACCACCATTTCATGTTGCTCAAAATATTCTGTGGCATCGATTTCATTGGAACCTTTTTCAGACATTTGACTGGCTTATAAATCATTCTGGCCCAAGGCCTTCCAGTATGAGGATCTATCCTTGATCCATCCTCAACCCTTTTGCCTGATCTCGGATTAAGCCTCTCAAATTTTCCTGAACGACCCTCTTTTCTTATTATTCTTGCCATGACTTCAGCGTACGGGTCTTCGCCTATATTAATCAGTTCCTTCCATGCTAGTTCCTTAACCTCAATCTTGGGCAGTAAGTTGAACGCTTTCAGTGTTCGCCTCAAGTATTGAAGGCCATCTCTTCTTTTCAAAATAAACAGCTGCAGTTCTCTGTCAAAGAACCAGCTAATAATCCCTCCTGAAGTTTACAGAACCCGGAACTCTCATTTTCTTCTTCATCTTCAGCTGATCTTTCTTTTCTTCCTTTTTAAACCAAAGATTTATCAATTTAGCTCTAGATGGCTCTTTCTCAGCCTCTTCAAGTTCTTTGTCTTCAACTGAGGCTACCTTGATGTAATCTATATCAATCACATTATGATTTTGGCCCTCATATAGTTCCGTGACAGGTTGTGAATTGATTATCACTTCATTGACATGATCGTCTTCATCATCTAACACTTCGTCATCATATTTCCAGTCAACGACGTCCTCTGGAATGAAGTCACCTTCTTCCAACTCTTCGACGTCATCTTCAAAATGAAATTTCATAAGCTCTTCCTCAATATCTTTCAGCGCATCTATCATGTCGCTATCCAAAGCCCTTGAAGAACCTGCTTCTCCTCCAGCTCCTCCTACTTCTCCTTCTAGACTAGGCTCCCCCTTAGATTGAGCAGTCTGAGCAGTAGAAAGATCTACTGGCTCATCCTGTCTTTTTGGGCTGGGATCATTGCCTTGATTGTCCTCATCATCATCTTCTCTTGGCCTCTCAACTATTTGATCACGGCAGGATGTCTCCCCCTGAGCCTGAAGATTTTTCATTAACTGCTCAATAAGGGAGCGCATCGATCTTAACTCGGCTGCCTGATCGCAGACGAACGTCTTCAGCTCAATGTTCTCTTCCTGGATTTTTTCTACCGTCTTCTTCAATTCAACATTTTCATTATCTAAATTTGCATTGTGTGCCTGAATTTCACCCATTGCCTGTGTTAGGCTCAGGATTTGAACGTGTTGGAAGTCAACGCGAGCTTTGAGCTGCATAAACCTCTGGTTGTCAGCGTAGGCGGCTGAGGTAGATGGAATGGACTGAACAGGAGAGGGGATGAATGGTGGTGGAATATATGGCTCATGTTGAGGTGGTGGTGATGGTGGAGCGGTGGCTTATGGTTCTGGAGTTTGAGGTTGAGGTTGTTGTGCATCGGACGCTGAGGATGTCCCTTGCATAAACCTGTGACGCTTGGCCCGCTGCCTAGTCACCAAGGGCGCAACTTCCTCCTCTTCGAAATCTGAATCGTCAGATTCCCTTTCCTCTCTTCTCCTCGATCCTGCTTCATTCACTATCAACCTAGATCCATAGGTTCCGATTTGAATATTGGGATCTGTAGCCACTGATTCAGGAGCTTCAACTTCCAGCTCCTCCATATCTTCCGACTCTGATTCAGATGATGTCAAACCTTTATCAGCCTGTTCTGGCTCATACTCTTCCACATCTCTTAATACGTCTTTTTCTCCTTCAGGTGGACTGAGCAATTCACCAACTAATGCTGCGGCCACATCTTCGTTTGCATGGGGTCCTGATGCCCATATTTCTTCTAATGTTTGCGCAATTTGCTCAGATTCTGGAACCGCACTCGAAGGCCCTGCTTCCTGTGCTTGAGGTTCCTGACTTGTGGAAGGCCTTGATGCCTGAATTTGACTCGCTGATGGTCTTTGACGGCGTCTTTGAGCTCGCGGCTGCTGTTGTTGTTGACGTTGTTGTGGTTGTTGTTGTGGTTAAAACTCAACGACCCCTGCCCAGTTGGCATCTTCCGGGGCTTGAAATTCCCTATCCAAAATTGCTCCAAACAATGGACGCTCAACAGGAACAGCTAACCTTCCTCTGTGTGAGGAACAGTCAGCGAAAATCCTCTTGTCCATAATAGCAACGCTAAGAAAGTCATTTGACAGCGGCAGGTTTGGCAAGAAATGCCTTATCAACATCATAATGAACCTTGGATAAAGCAAAAATTGTTGATTCTCGGGAGCAGATATCTGATGAACAAACTCCGAAAAGAACATCTCCGAAAAACTATATGGGCGATTATAGACCATAGCGACGATCCCCGACTGAATTTTCGCCACAATATAGTCGAACCCTGCTTTCTTCGCAGCAAAGCACACCATAAACACATGCGCCAGAAACCTCCACTGCCCGATCAACCCACTCTTCATATATGACACTTTTGTCACATCGAGGCTGTACCCCATTCTTTGAAAGGCCGCTTGCCTTATATGCAAAGGAAATTCTATTGGACCAGCTTCTTCTTCCTGAGTGCCTAGCTGCAGCACTTGACGAAGCATATCAGCCGAGAATACCAATGGCTGTCCTGCAATACGAGTGCGTAGAACTGTCGGAGTGACCGAGCAGTCTACCTGCAAATGATCGTAAAACTGACGGATGTAGGGTAACACAATCTGCACATTATGCGACAGTGCATATCCAATCCTTGATTCCACGAAAAATCAAGCACTTGACGGAATCCCTGCGCCTCAGGGAGATTCAGATCTGGATGAAGAACCATATTGTGCTTAGGAACGAACGCTCGAATAGCCATTTCTGCACAATAGACAAAACCATTAGATCCATTAAAAATTAATAAACTTGTTTAAATTTAAATCTGTTTTATTTTGTACTTGTTTAAGTACAAAATCTAACACAATTAAATTTCTACAAGTTTAATAAAATTTAAATTAACTAAAGTAAATAAAGTACAGATTCGAAGGAAACAAATTCGAATGTAACAGATTCGAATGTAACAGATTCGAATAAGTCTCTTTTCGAGTCTAATGGCAGAATCGAATGTGTTGGTCTTCTCGAATCTAATGATAGATTCGAGAAATCGCAAGAACAGATTCGAAACCCTGTCGGCCATTATGTCAAAAAAAACCCAAGATTTTAACCATTTTGAACTTAGCAAATCACATACATTAGTTCAACTAGGTTCTAATCATTGATTTATGCTTCTAATTTAACTGTTTACCGGTCCAAAATTGGTAATTTTGTAAAAACCCTATTTCAACCCTTAAACCTTCAAAATCGATGATTTTGACCTAAATGATGTATAAAACTACTCAAATCTTGTACAATCCGTTTGGTTATACCTAGAAGTATCTGTAGAATCGAAACACCAAGTAAGAAACTCGACAAAATGTCGTTTATGAGAGAAACGATAGACTCGAGAATAGATTCGAAATCGCCTTGTTAGATTCGAGAAAGTAGATTCGACAACAGTAAGAAATAAATGACTTCACTGTTGACCTATATATACTACCAACCTTCGAGTCTAAGTGCTTATTCGAATCTACTGACAGATTCGAAGGCTTACCTCTTCGAGTCTGTCCTAGATTCGAAACCATCAAACACTTAGAAAATTTACGAAAATTTTGAAATAACTTCAACTTTTCCAACCTTTTTCTACGGTATTGGGTAACCAGATAAACTATGCCAACTCTTTTACCCTAAGCACCAGATATTTCACGTAATGTTTATTTTATCCAACTTTGAATGCACCCTCAGTAATTTTTGACCTTTTACCTAAGTAAAAATTAAACTAAAATAAAATAAAATAAAATAAGATAAAATAAACTAAACTAAGGTAAAAATAAAATAAAATAAAATAAAATTTTGACCAAAAAAATTTATTCTAGACTTAAGCTATACTTAACAAATTTAAAACCTAAGCTAAAAATTAAACGAAATGTTTTTTTGATGAGTATTGTCTAAGAAAGGTTCAATCAGATAGCGATGTCAGATACTTACTTTCAGTACTTAAACTTTCACACTTAGGAATTTTTATTCCTTTGATTATTTGTCGTGACACACCTATTTAGCCGATTGTTGGTATTTTACCCCATTAAACATTCTACATTTCGGAATATTACTTGGCATTTTTATTTATCAGGAAATTATCTTACGTGACTCAGACATAGACATACTTTTATGATCAAGGCACACAGACAAAGATTCTAACTTGTTGGTATTTGCAAACTTTCTTTAAAAGACAAACATCGGACACAGGTCTGTATTTTCATAAAACAAAGTGTCTTAGTTTGACTTAAAGTTTATTTTTAAAGTTAGCAAGACAGCGGTGACAGGTCTGTACTGACGTACAACAAAGCGACATGTCTGCTAACCCGAATCTAAACAGAGACAACAGGTCTGTACTTACGTACAACAGAGTTGCATGTTTTCGACTCTCAATTTTATATGATATTTCTTTTCTTTCCATTTTAAGATGTATTTGATGTTGCCATACATCCCCAGAAAGTTTGCATACCTCATTTAGACTCAAAGTTTGTATGTCTTGTACATAAAAATTAAGACCGATTGGTCATACATCTAAGTTAGTGACACGCTTGACTTTTTCTAGAATATTTTATTAGCCTTGAGATTCCCTATATGTATTATGCCTACCAACACATCAAACTAAATAAAATATAACACTTAGAATTTAGTTGCATTATGTGTGAAAGCCTAAACACTTGGAGTTTGTAACGACTGTGCTAATTTTCGTCACTTTGAACCTATGTATCTAAGACTTAACTCTTTTTTTCTGATATTCTCTTTTTTTGTATTTTTGTAATTTTCTCTCTTTTTTCTTTTGTTTTTCATAAGAAAAAGCAATAAAATAAGATAACCTACTAACTTACTAGAAATAGAAACTTACTAAAAATAGAAACTTACTAAAAATAAAAACTTTCCTAAATTAGCAGACTACTGTAAAGAAAGAAATACTACGACTCTCAAAGAAAATAAACTACTACTACTAAGGTCAATTTACTCTGGGTTGCGCATTCCATTCAGTTGAATTAAATACTCAAACCGTGACTTATCAAACGCTTTGGTAAATAAATCTGCATTATTAAATTCTGTTGCCACTTTTACCAGTTTGATTAAGTTCTTTTCAGCACAATCACGAATAAAATGATGCCTTATGTCTATGTGCTTTGTTTAGTCGTGTTTAACTGGATTATTAGTTATAGCAATAGTAGATTGATTGTCTATCCTAATTGGAGTTTGAGTGTAAGCCAGACCGTAATCCCGCAATTGTTGTTGTATCCACAGAACCTGTGAGCAGCAACTACCAGCAGCAACTTACTCGGCCTCGCACGTTGACACGGCTACCGACGTCTGTTTCTTGCATTGCCAGTA